>CAUYSK010083920.1:0-70367 GCA_963575035.1 Avahi laniger | reverse complement strand
CCGCCTCCCGCGCGCCCCCGCCGGAAGCCGCCTGCGCGCCCCCGCCGCCCCCGGCCCGGCCACGCGCGCCGGCGCTCGCCCGCGGGGCCGCCCCTGGGAGTCGCAGGATCGCGGCGGCGCGCGCGCCCACGGGCGCCAAGGGTGGTGCTTCCGCAGAGGCTCCGGTCGCGGGCCAGTCTCGGAAGGTCATGGAAGAGCGGGGCAGGGCCGGGCAGAGCGGAACGGCCGAGCGGGTGCAAATCCCCACGAAAGGCCGGCAGGGCGCGGGCGGCCCTGCGGCAGGAGAGCGGCTCCCAGACGCTGTCACTGCGCACTGCAAACGTTGCATTGAGGAGACGAAAACGTGGGGCCGTGTTTTAGCCACCTCTGCAACTACAGTGCACGGCAAAACCAGCTTCTGCGCCTGGGGCTGGGGTGGGAAGGGGGGTTGTTTAGATGTTAGGGTTTAGGAGTTACCTAAACCGCTCCCAAGGCCGAGGCGCTGCCGCTCGGGTCACCTTTCTCCTCGCTGGTGCAGGGCTCGCTCAGCCCGAAAGGGCACGCGGGGGCATTCTGAGAATATCCTGGAGCCATCTAGTCTTGCCTCCAAGGCGTGGTGGGCTTATTTGTGCGGAGAAGAAACGCATCCCTTAATGGGGTGAGATTTTTCCTCCGTGCATTGTTCCCATTTCCGCAGTTTCACTTGGCCTCGGTTTTCTTCCAGAGTAATGCACCAAATGAAATTAGCTGGAGAGTGTTTGATGGCGCAGAATCATGGTTTGAAGATGTTTACGCTCTATGCCGGACGCGTTTGATGGTGTTCTCTTCGGCACAATTAATTTTGCAAAGTTCAGAAATGTGCCAGATAGAGCCCCTGGCACGCAGTTAGGGCTCTGCAGACACACCTTCAATAGGAAGCCGGCTTGTTTGTTTCTTCTGTGATTTATCTGAAGCAGTAGCAGCACCAAGGCCAACGTGTGTTTACAGAGAGACCTTTGGATGAAACTCCAAAGCAATTTATAAATTGGCAAAATGAGGGTTATTTTCTAAAATAACTTTTCCCTGTTGATAATGTAACTCTAAAATGGGCAACAAAACACCTGAAAGTACATTGATTGAAAAGTAGACAAAAATATGTGTTTCACAGCAAGATCTGGTCCCTACCAGTGACCCAATGGCCAGCTCCATCCATGTGCTTATTTTGAACGTTAAAACTAAACGCTTCCTGTTATCCCTAAGACCTTATTTGAAAAACCTGTTTCTATTTTATGTATTTGAAACCTTTATGTATTTAAGGTGTTTACCCCCATTCTCTTGATGGTTTGGGAAATGTATCACTATTCATATTGAAGAATCCTGTAGCTGTCTTTCCCATTAGGCACGTTACCTAAGACCCACAGTACTTTAAGGGGCCCACAAAAATATTCTAATTTCTTTTCAAATCAGAAGAAAAAAATAAACATTTAGGTTTAAGAAAGTGTTTTAATATATATCAATATATTTGTACTAATGAAATCGTAAGATATAATTTTTTAATGGAGGAAGACACTCAAAGGCAAAAATGCCTATGCCCCAAAAAAAACATGATGTGGCCCTGTGGCCTGGGGTTGAAAAATGCCTTCCCATGAAAAAAGTTTCAATTTGAAGCACATTACATAAAACTCTGACTTCTGTGGCCTTGGTGTGTGTGTGTGTGTGTGTGTGTGTGTGTGTGTGTAGAGAGAGAGAGGCAGGGAGATGGCGTCATCATGGCTAGCATACACTACATAGGCACCATGTACCTGGCATTGTCCATTACCTCTTTCGATCCTCACAACATACTTGTGAAATAGATACTGTTCTCCTACCTAGGAGCTGATGCACATTTTGTGGGGCCTGAAATTTATGCAATTTGGGTGGTCCTCTTAAAGAAAAACAAACAAAAAAGTACAGCATGCCCAGGCTGCTCCAGTACCACCCAACAGGAAGGAAAAAGACAGAAGGAAAGTCCAAGTGGAAAGAGACAGTCTCAGCTGATTGTGGTTACAGTATCTTACTTTTGTGAGTTGTACAAAAACACATGACCCCGTGAATGTATTGCTAGAAAAGATGCCTGGAATCTTAGGCTTTATGTGCTTCACAGAAAATCTGCCTCTGATGCAGACTCTTTCACAGATAAGAAAGTTGGGAATTTGCCACAGCTTCTGAGGAACACCATATGGCCCTCACCATACCAAGGTTTGAAGAGTTGTGGTATACACACTTTTCCATGAGAAATGATTGATTTTATATTTCCATAACAAAGCAAGGCTTTAAAGATATGTTAGCAATATTTGGGCTATGACCAGGCTATAACCCAATTTGGCGCACTTAACTGCTGTCTATGCTGTCGAGAGTAAATTTTTCTTATCTATTGTATAAAAGTATGAATTAGCTGGTATGGATTCTTAAAGGAATTTCAGCTCAATTTCAAGTGCCACAGATTGACACTATTTTTATTTACCTTGTTATAGACCAGTCTATATTGTAAATACTACTTTGTATAATATTTTCCTTTTGCAATTTCATGAGTGTTGCAAAATAAGTATCAGAACAAGAATTTGTTTTGTTTGATGCTTATGTAATACAAAGAGCCTTATCTCTATAAATGTTTGGCCAACACATAAAATAACAAAATAGAAAAGATCACATAATTAGAAGTGAAAGTATAGGTTATGCAACAAGCTAAAATTCAATGAGAATGAAGTAGCAAAATGTTGAACTGTCAGTACTTGCTGAATAAGCAGAACTGGCTTCTTAGTTAATTATTTTTTGCTCAAAATTTATGCTCTTCCCCGGTATTGGCTATGTTCCCTGCTTTTCTGTTTGTTCATTTCTTTTCTTTTTTTTTCTTTCTTGTTTTGAAATGAGATTTCATTTGTAATGCTTACATGTAAAATAATATTCAAGTGAAACAAAAATCATAATCACACCTATAATAAAAGTTCTGAAAATGAAAGGCTTTGTTTTTTGAAAGGATCACTCAAAAAAAAGCAGCAAACTTGAGAGGATGGGGGCTTTGTTATTAAATTGCCTATATTTCGGCCCTTAAAACAGGCTTTTCTTGATGTGTGATCTTGTATAGTGTATGTATACACTATATAAACACCATGTATACACTATGTATATATTATATAAACACTAAGTATATACTATAGAAACACTATGTATAGTGTTTATCAATGAGTGGGACAAGATATGGCTGTGTTCCTGAAAGAAATTTTGGAAGCAAATAAAAATCTGCAAATTAAGCGTAAGTATTAACCGGTGAATAATTGAAATGAGTGAAACTAGTCTTTGTTTTAAGCCTGACTGATAAATGTAGACTTAAATTGGTTTAGTTTAGAGCACAGTTTTGGATAAGATTCAAGACTTTAATTAGATTCCTGTAACAAGAAGACATGTAAGAATGATCAGCTAATTTTCTCTAGATTTTATGTTCTTTATCCAAAGTAGTTTCAAATGCTATTTGAGGAGCATGACAAATGTGATAAATACCATAAAAAATAGTATCTGACTAGGATTCTGTTTGGAATATTCTCTCTCAGATAAAATTTTAGGGTGTTATAGAAAATAATTTGATAAATTGTTATATTTCTTGCATGGCCCCAACAGAATTGCATTTTATTTGTTTTTTGTTTATTTATACTGTGCCTTCTTCCAAAAAAAGACTTAAGGTGATTTACAATGAAAGGCAAATATTTAAAAAAAAAAGTTGAAATTCTGGCTGAGACGAACAATAGTATTTGAATATAAAATTTAGCTGCAAGCTTCCTCATAGCAGTAAAATAGGGGAAATAAAGGTTTTCTTAACTCTCATTGTCAGGTGGAAGAAATCATACAGTTTCTTTTAGGAGAAAGTCTTTCCTGGCCCAATCTCTGGGAGGAACTTGTCATAAGGGTCCTTGTATGAGAGGTATTCAAATGTCTAAGTTAAGAGGGACATTACGCAACAACAATTTTTGCTATCTTTTGGTGCTAATATATTTTTCTGGTCAATAATTTTGAAATTGCTATTCTTGAAAGTAAGTATTAATAGTACGACTGCTACAGAGTTTTTTTTTTTTTTTTAATACTGTCCTTTGAAGTCAGGCCAAGGATGAATATCAAATCTTGGTTTTCCCAGTTTTCTTCTCTACAAAAAGGAATTATTAAAAGTACCTACCTCATAGGGTTGTGGAGGGGACAAAATGAGATAATTTCTATAAAACCCCTATTGCTGTTAAGTATCAAATTTACTATGGTTTTCCTCAGCCAGAGTGTGTTATGTGTATTTTTCCCTCCCATCTTAGAAGTTGTGTTTTTATGTAGACCACCTAGAATCCCTTTTGGAAGAATACACGTGCATATGCCAGACACAAAGCAAGCAATAAATATTCACTGTGAATGTTATCATCATTACGATTTCTACTACCACTCCTAAATCAAAGCAAGTACATGAGCTCGCTTTGGGGGTCAGGGTGATAGTGCGGTGGTTATAGCTTTCAACTGTCCTTAGTAAAGTTTAGAAGACAACAGGGAATAAATGGGTATCACTGGGATACCAATAAAATAGTCTTTGTTCCCTTTGGTTCTCTCCTGTTGTTTGCCATCATCTCCTGTCTTTGTGGCTTCGCTTAATTGTTTGATTTGAGGAATACTGAGAAAGGGCACTTTCCCCCACTTTACTAATATTTGGTTAACCCCCTGGATCTCAGAGACATGTCACTTTCAAGAATCTTGTTACATTTCTAAATGCCTCAAGCTGTTACAGCTAACTCCTGAGCCAGAGTACCAGGAAGGCGGAGAGAGCCACTGGAAGGAGGGAGGAGACCGCCCTGGCAAACCCTCTCTCTCTGGAGTGAATCCTGTCCATCCTCAGGCTCTGTCCCCTCTCCAAATGGAATCTTCATGTCACATATCCGTGCTCCTCCTCTCACTCAGCAGCCTTCTCCTTTCCCTTCCTGACTCGACTCCACCCTACCTCACTCTCAGCCCATGGGCCTCCATCACTTTACCTCTGTCTCCTCCTCCTTTGACTTGCCAAGCTCATTCTCCTCCGTAGCTGCCTTTCTTTCCTCCCCATAATCTTTATCTGTGGTCCAGAGTGATTTAGGGGCAAAGCAAAACACTCAGATTGATGCTACCTTACTTCTGATAGTCCATCATAGACCCAGGGTCCTGAGCTAATATTCTCAGTTGTGCTAATGGATCCCACAAAAGAGCAATTTACTCCCTTCTCAGTGATGATATTAAGCCCATTATTTAATGTATTCCTTCAACTACTGCACTCAGTGCGTTGCCAGAGGCATCTTGTGCAGATGGAGGAAGAAGCCAAAAGATTAAGGGATTGAGCTGAGGTCCAGCCAGAGGTAGTGGAGTGGTTTAAAATCAGACCCAAATTCCTTAAATCCTTGAATATGTTATTCTAACTAATGCACTTAATCCACAGCCGTCAATATTATGTACAAAACCAAAAAAAAAAAAAAATCTAAAATTACAGAGGTGAGTTTTTCTTCCCAGTTTCTGACTGTGAAGAATTTTCAGTGGTTATACATTTGCCAAGAGGTGTAATTCAAGGTCTCTGAAACATTGGGTAGCTGAAAAATAATGAGTCGGTTAAGTAATTAATTTAAATAACAGTAATGTCCCTCGGGCTTCCTTCAGGTACCTAAGCTGGAACACTACCTGAGTCTCATATCGGAAAACAAAAGTGGCCATCACTATGGCAGCTCTGGTAAACAGGGACATTTCTGTTGATGGCATCCCCACCGGAACTTAAGGTAACTGAGGACACCACTCTCAAGGGGAAAGTTCACAGCCTGGAATTTCTTTTCTATGATATACCCAAGAAATCTTGGGTTTCGGGCTATTTTGTTTAATCATAGAGTCTTATGCTCAAAGAGCTGACAGAAAGCTTGCCACCACCTAAATCAGGGAACCATCTAATTCAAACTCAAGTGCACATAGTATTCCATTCTACCCACCCGAGTGGGCCTCACCTGGATTATTCCAATTAGTCTAACTTTGCTGGATTCTTTCCTTAACCTTAGTAAAGAGAAACATAGTTGTGCAGGTGACCCTCAGTTTGAGAGATTGATATTAATTGGATATGAGTATGAATAGTCCCTGTGCTGGTCACTTTCTTTGGGTTATATATTAGGTCTACTCTATAGATAAAGACTTCGAAGCTCAAAGAATTAAAAAAACAAAGATATGAACACACCAGTCTATTTAATTCCAAAGTCATTATGATTTATAATGATTTAGAAGATGTTGGCTAAAAGTAGGCTCAGAATACACAGTCACTAGATAACAGCATTTATTCAGCACCTGCAGTGTGCCAGGTAGTGTACCAAATCACCCCATCCTCTCTGCAGCCCCGTGAGTTGTGGAAGGGTTGTCATCTCCATTTACAAATGAGGCAAAGGGGTTAAGTAACTTGCCAAAGGCTACACAGTTATTGACAGCAGTGTGATTCCAACCACGGCAGTCTGGCTCCAAAGCCCACATTCCTTGTTCCTGGACTCTATGTTCCACTTCAGCACTGGCCACTAAACCTTCTCCTGCCACTTCTAGTTTCAGGAGTGTCACTAGTATCTTGTTGACAACTTATTGTCCCCGTAGATGAAGGTTTGACAAGTTGGGTTTTGAGTGAGCGCTGTGCAAAGGCTTTTCCCAACCTGAAGGAAGCGCTGTCCTTAGTCCAAATTGATCCTCTCCTTTGTCTCTGTTGGGTTGAATCTAACTCTTTCTCTCATACATCCCTGTTTCAGATTATTGCTTTGTGAGATAAATGACTTGCTGTTTCTTGTTGTTTGAGTTTGGTTTGTGTCTTTATAGGGCCCACCCGCCCCTTCCCCAGGCTGCTCTCCTCTGACTCCCCTGCACTGAGACCCCGTGATTGGATTCTCACACAGCCATTTACCTCTGCTGGCTTACTCCTTTCTTCAACTTGAAAGTGTCTTTATATTCAAAACCCCAACAGCCAGGAGCATCCCCAGACTTCCATTGGATTTAGAGAGCATTCTTTTTGCTTATGCCTTGTATTTTTATTTTACACAGAGCAGTTTAGAATATTCTGGTCTGTAGTCAGACACGTTATCCATTATGCCACTGGCCCCCTGCTCACAGAACAGTTTAGAAAGGAGTTTGTTCAGATTATCTAGAGGTATGTTCAGTTATGGAACCCTAGCTTTCAATACTTTCGTTCATCTTTAGAAAATACAAATTTTCAGTTGAAGAACAAAGCATATCTGTCTGCCGTTAATGTAGTTTTCAGTATAACAGATATCAATGAAGATTGTTCCATGAAGATTCCTTTCCTGCAAATGGTAGAAGTGCAAACCTAACTAATTTAGGCAAACAGGGAGGGGGGAAAGATCATGAAAAAGAATAGAAAGTCCCAATGGCAATGTAGCCATGAGCAGAAGAGAGGTTGGAAGGGCAGACGATGCCTTTATATGTCCAAAAAAGTTATGAATTGAGGTGACATGGATGAGGAAGTATAAACTGGAATAAAAATATATCACTGTCATCATTATTCATATTTTAAATTGAATATTAAACAAATATTTATTGAGTACTTAATACCTGCTAATGCTCAGAATACAACCATGAGCAAGACAGACAAAGCCCTTACTCTCATGAGCTACATTGTACAACTCTTTCAAAACATGGCCAGAATGTGCTTTATTAACCTGAGTTGCCAAAACAAGAAAAGAAGAAACTGCTTTAAAGTTAATGTGTATTTATTGCTCTCTTTCATTTTTGGTTTCTGTCATAGCAGTTGGTGAAGTTTTAGACCTAAATTCTTAAAGGCTGAATATTTGATTTCTCAGTGACCCAAGGTTAATTACTGCTCATAAAAGTATTAGAAATGAACATACACTATCCAGCCTAAAAGATTTTATTGTTCCTTTGATTTTAAATCCCATTTGGTGGCTAAAAGTTAAAATAAAGTTTGCAGACATATCAGTTAGTTTGAAATCAATATTTTCTTCATTTTAGGTGTTTTCTGATTGCTATTTTAAGGGAAAGAGGAGCATAAAGAATCTTATTCCCCAGCCACTAACACTGCAATAGATCTACATATTAATGGCTTATTTGTTCTTAGTTCCCTCCTTTTTTTATCTCTATACCTTGGTCCACTATTTTCCAAAGGTATTGGGAGGTTAATCAGAGTTTTATGGAAAAAGAGACTCCCTAACCAAAAAAGGTTGGGTAACACTGAGTTAAATAAACCCAAACAGCTTTAAAAATTAAAGGCCTTTTTAGAGTCCTTAATTCATTGTGGATCTTTAATATAACTTAATGTGATAGGATAATATGTCATAACATAATATATGATAGGACCCTTCCCAACATTCATTCTCCCTTTTTTTAATAACAATATTCCAATAGTCCTTTGGGGAACCACTCCTCCTCCATTCTTAATCCCTGAGTTCTGGTGGGTCTGTCCCCCATTCCCTGGCTTTAGAAATGGTCACATGACAGGTGATGTACTGGTAAGTGTTAACAACCAGTTCTCCAAAGAAGATCCGGAATTTGTAGTATTTGTCAGTTTCTATGACATAAGTATTTTTCCCATGGCCAATTACAAGCTACCAAGGTGAAATCACTGGACGTGGAGTTGGGAAGAGAGGCACGTAATCAGCTCCTGGGAGTGTCCAGCTCACCCGATCGGGTGTGAGCCGGACTAAATGAATCAGACTGTTCATCCCTCCTAGCCTGTGACTCAAGCTGGACGAGCTCCTTAGGCCTGATTCCTTGAATTTTTTTGAAACTATGGTAGAAGAGGCATCGTCTTTCATTGGATTTATTGATAGGAAGGAATTGGAACCAATTCTGGGGATCTACGTGCGATGTGATCCTTTTGGAAAGAGTCTGGCTGAGAATGCAGTCATCTCACAGAAGAGATGAGCAGAGCTGAGGGATGGAGAGAGACCAAATTCTGGGATCACCGTTTAGGTCGCTGAATCTGGTCCAGCCTGAACGTCTGGACTTCGCAGTTACATGAGCCAATAAATCCCCTTTCTCTCTCTTTCCTTCTTCCTTCCCTTGCTTATCATTTTTTTCTTTATTAATTTTTTTTATTAAACTCGTTTGAATTGATTTGTTTTTCATTGAAAGAATACGACCAGTCTATTTCAATGAGACTAATATGTCCCAGAGCAGCATGGGAACTGCTGTTCTAGCTCATTCTCCCCCATAGACTTCCCAGGGTGCCTGACACTCTGAGGAACTCCTTCTTCTCTGTCTTTACCTAGAAACCTGAATGGGTAACTGTCTTCTAAACATCTGCTATGACCGTTATAAAGGTTGTTCAGACTCAACATACTCAAAATTGAACTCATATTTTCTGCTGAAAACACACTCCTCCTGTGCCCCTGGTTTTCATTAACTCAAGTACAAATTGTGTGCCTGACCAGAGATACAGCAGTGAAAAAGGAAAAGGTCTTTGCTGTCATGGAGCCCTCATTCTAGAGATAGAAACAGACAAAACATAAGTACATAGGTAAGTAATATGTCAATGTCAACTTGAAATAAGTGCTTTGGGAAAAAAAAATTAAGTGAGTTTAAGGGAGTGATGGGGTTGCTAATCTGAATGGGTTACTTGGAGGAGACTTCCCTGAGAAGGAATGTTTGAGCAGAGGGCTGAATGAAACAAGACGGGAGCAATGGGAATTTGAGGGCCCCCCATGGGCACATGGTTGGCATGTCTCAGAACTGCAAGAAGTGAGGTGTGGCTGGAGTACAAGAAACATGGGGAGGTTGGGAAGGTATCTGGGGACCAGATTAGGGGGGATGTTGTAGGCAGATAAGGACTTTTGATTTTCTTCTGTGCATGATGGGAGGGTTTGGACGTGGAGAGCAGGGGTTTCTTTTTTTCAAGAAGAAAAGCAGGGAAACCACTGAGAGGCCTATGACAGTTGTCCAGGGAAGAGATCATGCTGGCTGAGACCACCTTCCTTCTAGCTGTCCTGGTTGGGCATGATCTTTGACTTGCCCTGCTTACATGCCCAATTTGGGTTTCATGTTCATAATGCATCTTACAGGCATCAGAAGCAGGCTGAGTTTCCAGGATGAAAACTCTAAGATAGAGATTAGTGTGGAGGAGGTTTATTAGGGAGTGCTCTTAGCATAACAGCCTGTCAAAGAGAAGGGAAGAAGCAAGAATGGCAGAGAAAGAAGTTCAAGTGCATTGCAGGGAGTGCTGAAGATGGGATGACCATTCAGGGCTATACTGAGCTGTGGTGGTACCCCCCAAAATGATCTGTCATTGATACCCATCCCAGGAAGAAGGCATGACCTTGGGTGAAGGGGTTGACAGCTGAGGGCCCTAGTTGACAGCCTTCCCAGTGACTTGGATAATAAGATCTTTATTTCTGAAGAGGACATCTGGGCACCATATCACAGCATCCACCACATCATAGCTTTTTACATCTGTCACTGAAACTACCCTGATTTAATTTCTCATTCCTCCTGCTTAGACTGCAGCCCACATGCTATCTCTAGAAGTATACTCCAAAGTAAAAGTCAAACAGGTCTTTATTGCCTACAGAATAACATTCAGACCCATTAGAACAGCACTTAGACCTCCTAAGAGCCAATCATCATATGTCCACTACATGTCTTACAATCTGGGCAGACAAGCTTGTTTGGCACACTCTAAAACCCACACTTTTGCTTGAACCTGAAATGCTTTCTTCCCACTTTAGATATCTATGAAAATTCTATTCTTCAAGGCTGGCTCAAATTCTACCTTCTCCTTTCCCCAGAACCTCCATTCTAGTACTCATTTCACTCTGCCTAGAGTGAGTTGCTTCTTTGTTAGTTGGGTAGGAGCAACAATGACGTCCTTATTGTTTATCCCTCTCAGTCCCTAATGGTATAGCGACTCTCAGTCTAGTTCAGCTTTTGTCAGTGGCTGAGTGATATCCCAACGTGGCAGTACAGCAGAGAGGTTAAGAGCAGGGATTTTGGACCCATACTATCTTAATTCAAATTTGGTCCCACCATTTAATAGGTCCACAACCCTGAGCAAATTAAACATGTTATGCCTCAACTTGCCCATCTATAAAATGAAGATAATAATACCACCCACCTCATAGGATTGTGGTCAGGATTAAATGAATTCATATGATTAGAACATTTGGAACAGTGGCTGCCACTTAATAAGCACATGTAGGTGTTGGCTCATAATAGCATCTAGGCATTATTAGAGGACTTCCCTGTGTCACCAGTTGCCGTGGTGGCCCGTGAGGAGAGTGCTGCTCTTGCTGAGATTCAATGAAGGGGTCTTCATGTAGCTCTTCTGTAGGAAAATCTGTTAATAGAGCTCTTGTTTTCCTTTTATAAGCATTCCCTTAACGAGTGAGGATCTTCTTGCAAAACATTCTGGAATTCTGTGCTTTCCTGGGGCGCTTTCAGTTTGGATTCAGACCTGGTTTCATAATGAAGATTATGTACTTTTCCAATGTTGCAAGGGGAAAAAAAACAAGGACAAAGCATCGTATTTATAAGTGAATAGATTCACAGAACTGAAAAAGATCTTAGAGGTCATCTATTGCAGGAGACAAGAAAACAAGGAGATTAAGTGACTTGCCCAATTAAAGGAAAAAGTTACTCAATAACATTACCCAGTTTTTGCCTGAAGATGCTATTTTCTTCAGTATGTATAATTCAGATGAAAGTAAATCTAACTTGCTAAATCTCCACAGAACAAAAAAAGGAAATCTTGTTCATTTCTGAGACGTACTGTTTTATTTAAAATTTCTCCTAGATTTGGCACAATACTTATTGGCCTCATAGTTACCTTTTCTCATGAGCACAAAGAGTTACCATAATTATTCATTCAATTATTCATCCATTTACTCAAAAGATATGTGTGAATATCTTTTATGTATCAAGCACTGAAGTAAAAATTGGAAACTTCTAATGAATAAGTCCTAGTGTTCTGGGACTGGCCCACATCACTAGAATCTGTGTGTCTTCTGGGTAGTCCAAGTTTAAGCAACTTCAGAATGTGCGTTCAGACTAAAACTCAATCTTCATCAGCCAATGGTTAAAAATTGTCAGTCACAAAATCAGTGCACGGATTCAGAGCCAAGTTGCCATACATTCAACCAATTATCATTAAGTGAGAATGGTTCTCTAAAAACAAGCAACTAATATGCACTAATCTCCTCCTCCCTTCTCCCCTGCCCCCACTGATAGAGCTCTACAAAAGCCAGAGCAAAAAAAAGATGACATTGCAAATTTTGTAGCACAGCATCTTGTTATCATTATGCAATATTAATGCAGATATGACATTTCTATGGGATGTTAATAAGTGTAAAGGGAAAAAAAGTTCCATAGTTAAATTGATTTGGAAAATTCTGGGTTAAACAACCTTAAAGAGGTTTCTTTCAGTGTGCTTCCTTTTCTGAAGCTTTAACATGCTGATATGTGTCATGTGTCTCCAGGAGAGGATGAAGCATTTGACATTTGACCTAAGTCAGACTAACTCGCGGATGGATCACTGTGTTTGCAGGGCATTGTCCATGAATACTTCCAAACCTGAGGTCAATTCTGTATGTTTCTATAGTTCACCATTGATCAGACATTGCTTTTTTCTATTAATAATAAAAATATTTTTCCTATTGTAGCTTAAGATCACCATATCTTTTTAGATTATTATGAAGAAAAATGACTCAAAATCATCTGTATAAGAATCTTGTCTTTACTTGAAAGTCATTATTAAATCACCCCTCGAGTGCTGCCGTCTTGAGGGGTGCTTTAATAGTGTCTGATCCAGAGCTCATGACAGACGTTTCTAATCTAATCTCTTTCCATGTGGATCTAAAGGGGTTCAGAATCCTTTACCACACCATTCTTTAGGCAGTAGTTTTCAATCCATGAAATTTGACTGGCTAGATTGAAATGAATTTGCCATCATTGGTAACAATAGCTACACCTTACAGTGTGCCTACTACATGCCAAGCATTTCGAGGGCTTTTACTTAGAATCTCTCATTTCGTCTCCATTTTAACTGCCATCACAGTGGTGTAAGTCTCCATCATCTTTTACCCAAACTGTTGCAATCACCTCCTAACCAATCATCTCCCTTCCCTCTGCACTAAGAAAAAATGCAAAATACCGGTCTATAAGACCTGCAAGATTTGGCCCCTGTTACCATCACAATCTCTGTTCCTGCTTGCAGGTTTGGAAGCTCAGTGTTATTAGTTCACCAGAGGGAGAAAAACCCTAAAGAATTGAGTCATGCTAATCAAATCCCAAAAGATTAATGTGTAATGCACAATACCAATTCATTAATTTAAAATGAGAAGGAGAACAATCAAACTAACAAGATGTTTGTGTTGATTATCTGTGACCTCTTTCTAGAAGCTCTAAAGAATAGTCATTGGGAGCTTGTGAGCTGGAATCGGACCACCTGAGCGCAAATGTTGGCTCTATACCAATTGGGTGACCCTGGGCCAGTGGATCAGTGTCTTTCAATGTCTATTTCCCCACCAGTAAATGGGGACGTTAATAAATCCTACCATTCTGGGTTGTTGCAATGAGAATTAAATGACGGAATATACCTGTTACATATTGCCTAGAACAGAAGTTAAAGCATAGTAAGCACTCAATAAATAATTAGCTACTGCTCCTAGAATGAACATCTACCTAAAGAATGAACTTAGTATCAGAGCAAAGGGAGTTAAATGTTGTTAAATAGATTTTGGGGGGGCAAGTTTGTTAGCTTTGTAAATTACTATTTATGTATTCATCCATTTAATAGTTACTGACATCCAAATAATTTCAGACATTCTCAGACTCACTTGGTTGTCCCTCACTCCATAAATGTAAATGAATGTGTAGATGAATACTGAAATGCAAGCTCGCAAATCAACCAATATTTTTGCATTTACCTGATTTTGTCACCCATCCCCCAGCCCTCTCCTTACCTCCAGTTTAAAATGCTTAAAAAGCAATGAGGTAAAGCCCGTCACCTAAAGGCCCTGCCTGCCCCTGTCGTCTGGTCCCCTCCTTTGCACACTGCCCTTTACACTCTTTTCTCCCCTTTTCACACTCTGTTTCAGCCATGCTCACTGTCTCTTTTCCTTACACATGCCAAACTCCTTCCCTCTTCAGACTTCTCTTGTGCTGTTTCAAATGCCTGGAATCTCTCACCCCAACTCTTGGCTTGGCTCATGTTTACTTGGCCCCAGAGAAGCCTCTGAGACACCCCCAGACTGGGTAGATTCCTTCATTGCACTTACTGTCATTGTCATTAAATGATCATTGTTTACTGCATTCCTTCCCAGTAAGATCAAGGAGGACAAATGTCCTTCTTTTTTGTTGACCACTGAGTCCCCAGCACTCTGCACATAGGTAGGTGTTCAATGAATAGTTGCTGAATGAATGAATTTAATCTTCTCAACAGCCTATATTTCCTATAATGGGAAGTGAAGGCTTTGAGCTATCAAGTGACACATTCCAGTCACACAGTCATATTTGGCAAAGCAAGTTCAAAGCTGGATCTTTCTGACTCCTAACCAATGCTCTTTACTGCCCCACACTGCCACCGCTTGGTTCTGCTAGCTTCATGCCTGTCTATATCCACTGTCAGTCTCCTTATCTTAAACTGGGCTTCTCTCCACATCCTCCCGGTCCCAGCCTTTTCTATCTTGAGCTGTGGACTTTTTCTTCCATTCTTGAACCTACCCAAACCTGTCCTATCATATCTATACACACTCTTTTACTGCTCTAGCTATAACATGCTACATTTCATCCTATCGACACATCTTTTCTTCCCTACAGCCCTGCAATTCCACTCCTAGATCTATATACTCAACAGAAATGTGTACACGTGTTCCCCAAAAGGCACAAGCTGGAACTGTCATCGCACAGTATTCATAATAAGTCCAGACTGGAAACTATCCAAATGTCCATCCAAGTAGAATAGAACAACTGTTTTATATTCACACAATGGCATATTATGTAACAATGAGAATAAATGGTCCACAATGTTACACAACAACATAGATGAATCTCACAAATGTAATGTTGGGGGGAAGAAGTCAAGTACAGTCTACATGATTCTACTTATAAAAAGTTCAAACACTGACAAATAAATTTATTATATTAAAATCACCATGGTGGCTTCTCCTGGAAGAGCAGTGATTGGAAGGAGATGGCGGAGCTTTCCGGGTACGATTAAATTCTGTTCCTTCATGCTAGTTACACACTGGTGTGTAGCTTGTAAAAATTCATCAGTACATACATTTATGACATATACACTTATATTTATGTGTAGTATACTTCAATAAAAGTTTTTACAAAACAACTTTGTCTCTGTTTGTTTCTGACTGCTTTAATCTACAGAGACCAGTTTAAGTCTAATGCCATTGTCGCTGTGCTGGCCACCCACTATTTGCCCAGATGGAGTTTCCCATACATGTGCAAAGCCCCTCCGTATTGTTTGAAGTGACAAACAACAGGACGCAGGACGGCCTGCCTGATCTCTGTCGGAGATCCACTGATGGCTGTGCTCAGTCCGCCGGCAGCTGTGATTTGGGGCACAAATAAACACATATTTCTCAGTCTATTGATCAAGAAAACATGCTGGACTGACTTCCTGCCTCCTGCATCTCTTCTCAGCAGGACCCAGTGACCTCCCCACCTATAGGCTCATCCTCCCTCCAGGTCCTGGGACCAATCCTGTCCTTGAAGGAAATTTGCAAAGACAGAGTTGGGTAACTGAGCTTACCCACGCTCAGGCCAGTTTAGCTCAGACACTTGGAATGGGGGGTATGGAAAGGAGCCCTGTTAAGACTGTTTGTTTCATGTTTCCAGGCTGGTTTTGTTCCTGTGTCACTGGGTTTGCACTTGGATGCAGAAGGAGGTGCAGAGGAAGGGGAAGCGGGAAGGGTGTCATAATGCCATGGAAAGAGCACGGCTTTGAAATCACACACCCAGGCCCGCGTCCTAACACCATGGTTTAATCAGCCGTGTGACCTGGTTAAGTTTCTCTCTGAGCCTCTGTTTCTCATCTCTTCAGTTGGGATAACAGAATCAGATTTAAAGGTGCGAACATCAAAGACCATCCTGTCTAAGTCACCATCATCTCTTGTTTATTATTGCAATACTTTGCTGAAGGTTCTCTCTGCTTCTACCTTGCTCCACTGCCATCTATGGTCAACATAATATTCAGAACAATCCTGCTTAAAAATGTTACTTGAAAGATTTTTCTCTTTGTTTAAAAACTGATCATGCTTTCCAATTTCCCTCAGGTTTAAGAACCAAAGATCTTACGATGGTCTAAAACAGGTAGCTCAACTTCAGCACTCTTGACACCTCAAGCTGGATAAGTTTTGGTTGAAGGGGGTTGTCCTGTGAATTGTAGGGTCCTTAGAAGCATCCCTGGCCTCTACTATAGAGGCTGCTAGCACCACCAGCCCCCAGTCGTGACAACCAAAAATGTCTCTAGACATTGCCAAATGTCCCCTTGGAGAGCAACATGACCCCAGTTGAGAGCCACTGGCCTAAAAGGGCTTAGAAGATTTCTCCACCTCATCCCCTCACTCAGTGGACCCAGCGTTCCGGCCTCCTTGCTGTTCTTCCAACACACCAGGCACCTCACAACTCCGGCACCTGCCGCTTCCTCCGGCTGTGCTGTTCTTCCTCCAGATACCCACGCGGCTCCCTCCCTCCCCTTCACAGATTCACCCAAATGTCACCTTCTTACTGAGCCCTTTCCTGGCAGCCTGTTTGATATTTTAATTCATCACACTCCATATTCCTCTACCATGCTTTATTTTTTCTCAGTAGCACTTTTTATCCTCTAAGCTAGTATATAGTTTATGTATTTTGGTTTCTGTCTGTCTGCCCTGTGAGAATGTATAATCCAAGGCGCAAGGATATTGTTTTCTTCACTGCTCTGTCCCCAGTACCTAGGACGGTGCCTGGCACATAGTAAGTGCCCAATTAAAATGTGTCAAATAAATGGATGTATAAATTCTATAGTCCAGTGTCTGACAGGCATGTAGGAGGCAATGAGAATTCGTTCTTTTTTCCTCACTCCTCTGTGACCAAGCCACAGTTGTAACTGGATTGCTTCAGGATTTAATCACTGTGCTTCTTCTGTTCTCTTTGTAACCTCCACTCTCTAAGATCAAAGCGTACCCCTAATCCCAGATGACACCAGGACTTTGACTGGCACTCTTGATGCTGGCTACCTCACTCCTTCCCGCCATGTGTAATGCTTAGCCCACCTGCTCAGACCTTGCCTGACCTTCCTAGTGCAGATCACCTGTGTGGATGGCCACCTCCCTGTCCCCTGACTCTCCAGGTAGTGTGACCCTGTGCTACTTCCCCTTCTCCCCATTGTGCCAGTCTGCTGTCCTCATCCCTCCCCTCCCACCAGCAAACCCCTCCTACCCCCTCCCAGAGGCTGGATCTCCAGTTCTTACACAACTTCCCACATCCCCAACTCTAACACTTCCCTCTGTCAAAACTTTGGAAAAGTCCAGAGGTTACATCTCCCTCTTCTCTGTTTATCTACCAAGAAACCTGAAGGGGTGGCAGGCCTGCCTCTCCATGAAAGGCTCGCCTGAATTTTCTTGCTTCCACTTGGCTGTAACATGAGCCGGCACTGGGAGCCGTAGAAACACGACACCATCCAACAAACACACAACTGTAAATGCCAAGAGTCAACATGCCGCTAGAGTCTCGAGTGAAAGAAGGCCTAGTTGGTCATCATTTTTAATGTGTTAACGTGACATTAGACAGTTTCATTGGCAAGTATCACAATAGTGTCAGCAGGGACTTATGTGGATACAGTAGTTAGTTGTCCGTGATAAGAAAAGATCAAGGAACCAACACAAACTATTTCTACCTCAGGTTTTCTTTATGCCTGTTGAGGGGAGGGGCTTGGGGCAAAATTAAGATACATTCAAAGTATAAAATTGTGAAAATTAGTAAAGCAACACTGTGAAAATGAAAATTTTAACTAGAAATAGTTCTATAGGCACAACCCCAAAGTGCTCACATAGGCAAAACCATTGATGAAACCATAGTACATTTGTCCAAGGTAAAACTGCAGATCATTTATCAAGCTGTCAGTGGAATTGATGATTTGACATGACACTGATGACATAAACAGACATTCAAGGTCATAAGAATTTCGTGAAAAGCTCAAGGTATTCAAGGACACCAGTTGAAAAGATCGTTATTTGGTTTCTGGACATCTGGCCATGGTATACAGCCAATGCATTCTCCTCCCTCTCCTTTCTTCTCTTTCTGACTTCTAATGCCCAAGATTAAAGCGAACATGGAGAAAAGCGGACTCAAGAGATGGAAAGAAGCAGATACTTGAAGGCATCTTCGAATATCGAGATGCAGCCATGAGCGAAGCCCCGATTTCGGCCGGCTAACACCCTGCACTCCGTCTACCCCTCTACTCCCTCCCTCCCCCTGCCACGCAGCTGTCAAAACGTTCACTGACCACACCTTGCTAAACCTCCCCGGTGCCAATCACCTTCCTAGACTGTCCCTTCACTTACCTGTCCCCAGGCTGCGCAGGGAGTGCCCTGCCTTCCTGGGCTTCCTCCCCCTAGAACCTGCCCGCCATCCTTGTCCTGAGCACCCACTGAAAGCATCCCCCACCCAGGACACCCTCCCAAGGGCAGGTCTCTTCTCCAGTTCTAACATGTCCAGCTCACTCAACCAGGAACTAAACTTCATTTTGTCAAAAACCGTGGATGTTTTGGTTCTGTAAATAAGCTTGTTTTGCTTAAGGCAGTTTGAATTAAGTTTCTGTCACATAAAACTGAGATAGCTCTTGATCTTCATTGGTAACAACTTAATCTTTTTAAAGTAGATTGATTTATTTTTTGGAAGAGGGAAAAGTCACTTAGAACCAGGCTTTTTGAATAAAGCATTTAAGCATGAAAGTATCATTTTGTGTATAAAGTATTTTGCATTAAAATGTAGTGAAATATAATGAATATAAACTACAATGTAATGAAACTGATTTCATACATGCCTCTAGTAGTTCCAAAGAGGACCCTCCATGGTACCTCTTTAAATTGAAATGGCATTTATTTAAATGCATGTTATCATATAGTCATAACTCTTAATTAAACAAGTGGCTTTAGAGCAACATTGCCCGAGGTGTGGTTGACAGAACCTTCAGTTGGTAATATTTGGTTTAAAATTCAAATTCCTTGGACCCACTCCAGACCCATTGAATCAGAATCTCTGGAAACTGAGCCTGGAAATGTCTGTCTTTTTTTTTTGAGACACGGTCTCACTTTGTTGCCCCAGCTAAAGTGCAATGCTGTCGTCATCACAGCTCACTGCAACCTCAAACTCCTGGCCTGAAGCAATCCTCCTGCCTCAGCCTCCGAGAGTACTAGGATTACAGGCATGAGCCCTCATGCCTGGCAAGTGTACATTTTTGACAGAATTTCAGGTAATTTCTAGGCACATTACTCTGAGACATGTTTCATACATATATATTAATATTTTTTGGTTCACCTTCAAGTGCTATTATCCTAACCTAAAGAATAATTCTAAGAACATTTCATCATTTAGAAGGTTGAGACAGAATGAGTACACCTGTAAAAAATGCTAAAGTTTTGGGTAATTTAGAAATGCTTAGAGGTAAGATGTATTGGTCAGCTTAGGCTAAGTTACTGTGGTATTATAACAAATGACTTACACCTTGAAAGGTTTATTTTTCATGCATTTACATTTCCATCATAGGAACCTCCAGAACCCAGGGATGTCAGAATAAACTGTGTCTGGGACATAGCTGGTCTTGTAGCAGAGGGTGAAAAGAACAGAGGAACCACACCTGGCTCTAAGGGTGTGTGATCAGAAGCAACACACGTTACCCACGGCCACATCACGTTAGCCAAGACAGGTCACATGACCACTCCTGTGGTCAGTGGAGCAGAAAAGGATAATATTTCTACAAGAAAAGGACACGAGAGGGAGGAGCAGCAAACATTTTGAACAGAACTATAATCTACCTCATAGGACATTTGATAAAGTAGATCAAGTCTTTGGGGAAAAAGGAAGGAAAGCTATAGTCAGATGAGTTTAGGAACTGCTACATACTACACCCATCTCTACAGTTATACAATATAAACCAGCATAGTAAGGCCCTCCGAAGTCCTGCAATGGAAGAAAAAAATTTAGATTGTTTAAGCCCATCTTTTCAAGCTTTGTTTCCATTGAATATTTTTCAAACACCATCACAACATACCTCAATAATTTGAGGTGTGCTAGCCAAGAAAGTCATCTGTATTATAGAAAAAATACTGTAATATTTTCTTCTTTTACTATAAAGCATGTATGTGGGCTATTCCTAGTAGAATATTGCATAATAAACTCTGAATACCTTCAAGCTATTCATACATAAAAAGATTGGGGTAGTCTACTAGGTCATCATAAAATCTGGGGAATTCTATGCAAATATCTTTAATGTTATTCTAACTAGTCACAGGCTGTTGAAATTTAATAGTGTTAATGGAGAGCAAATAAGAGGTGATTCTAATAAGTCGGTTCTTCCAGGTAGGGGAGTGTTCCAGAAAAGATTTTACTTTTAAATCCTTCTCATTACCATGTTTGGAATTAGGTGATTCCTGTAAATTGAAGCAACGCACTTTTTTTTCCATTTATGGGTACCTGTCATTTTAAAAGTTCATAAGCAGTTCTGCAGTTACAAATAAGCATAAAAGTATTTAAGTCTATGGCAGTCATCACTGGGGAAGCTCATTTTCTACTTTTTCTCTGTCTTCGCCCAAATGCACCCCTGCACCTCCTCCACTGGGACACTCAGGATGTGCAAGGTTTATGCTGCTGCATAAGCAAAGGTTCTTGTTTCTCAATGTCACTGTGGCTGGAACACGCTGCAAACAGAGGTGGCTGTGGTCACCTCCTGAATCCTCCAGTTCTAAGTCGTTGGTGGTAATCATCTTTTTGAAAACCCATCCTCTCTTCTCTGACACCTTCCTCTTCTTTACCACTGCTTCTCTGTCAAAGTTTTCCTGGCTCCTCCTCCTACATCTCCTCCTTAAATAATGGGGTTCCTCCATTTTCTGCCATTGACACTGTTCTCAACTCACTCTCTATGTCTTGCCAGCGTGAAGTAATCCACTCCCTGGCCTGCTGCCCCACCTGCATCTGTCTTTGCCCCACTCTGCTCCTGAGCTTTGGTTCCATATTCTGGTTGCCAAGAGGTAGGTCATCTCCACCCGGTGCTTCACATCTGTCTCAAAATTAATGTACCCAAACAATACTCTTCATTTTCCTCCCAAACCTGCTCTCCTTTGTTCCCTGTCCCCATTCATTGTTTCTCTACCTATTCAGGCTCTTCAGTAAAAACCGGGGCATTATCTCTGGCCCCTCCATTTTTGTTACCCGACGTTCCATCTCATATGCACATTCAGCTTGTGCAACCTCAGAAATGTGAAGCTCAAAACCTTCTTCCCTATCTCCACATGCTGCCTTGGTTCAGATGATGCCAATTACCATTTGCCTGGATTCTCAGAATGGAGTGTGGCAGAGTGGTGAAGAGGATGGATTCTGGCACCCAGACTGCTTGGGATGGATTCTAACACTACCATTTCTTATGGGGTGATCAAGCCAAGTTATTCAACCTCTCTGTGCCTCCGTCTCCTCAACTATTTAAAAAAAGGATTTGTACAGTATCTACCACATGAGGTTGTTGTGAGGATTACTTTGGTAAATATACAGAAAATGCCTGGCACATAGTACATGCACAATGAATGGTAGTTGTTGGTATTATAGCAATGTTTTAGATGATTTCCCTGATACTAGTATCTTTCTACTCACATTATAATCTTCTTCCTAAGAATCAAATCTTATCAGGTCACTCCTTACCTTCTGCTGGCTTTCTACCATTTGAAGACTAAAGTTGAACTGTCTTAGCAGGACATTTAAGACCCTTCAAAGATCTGTTCCCGAGATACCTTTCTGGCTTATTTCTGGCTGCCTATTCTTTAAACGCTGAGTCTACACTCTTGGCCATGCCAAATTTCTCACTGTTCTGCAGACACTCCACTCTCTTTCATAGTTCTGCGACTTTGTGTTTGCTATTTCTTTATTAGTCAGTGTTTCCAAGGTGTGCTGCTGCAACAACCATCCCCACGTCTCAGTGGTTTTCAACAACAAGGTTTATTTCTTCCTGCAACCTACACATTGGTTGCAGGTCAGCTTCAGCTCTGCTTCAAGAATCTTCTTAACTCTGGCACTGAGACTGAATGGCCAGCCCCTTTCTGGAAATGATTTTCTCACGTGGCAGGAGGGGAAAAAGTAATATTGAAACGTCATGATGGATCTTAAAGGTTTTGCTCAGAATTGACACAGACACTTCCACTCACATTTTATTGGCCTAAGTAAGTCACATGGCCAAGAGTGACCTTAATTGTGGCAGGGAAATATAAACCTGTCACGGAGATGTAGCAAATAGTTAGAAACGATCCCATAGTTTCCTGTATTTGAAATGCCACCACGTATCCATCTTTTTTCCCATTGTTCAAAACCTTCAAATCTTTGTTGTCACCTTCTTTGTGAAGTTTTTCTGTTGCCCAGCAAAGTGAGCTGGCTTCTCTGCATTCTCTCAGGAGTCTGGCCCTACTTCTAAGAAAGTGCTTATTACACTAAACTAAGAATATCTGTTTGTATCCCCTCTCTCTTGTGAGCAAGGACCACTTCTTAATTTCTCTATCCCCAGTTCCAAGTATCTCAGACAGAGCATGTTGACAGAATGAATAAACGAGGCAGTTTGTTGCTTGGCATATTACTAGGAGGGTTGGGGAAGATTTTCTGCTAATAGGCAGGGATAGGTGGCCAAGAACTCCTTTAATCAGGCAGAAAGGAGACATGAAGACCAGTGACAAAGTCAGTTGGTTTTTTCCTCCATGCTCACCAAACACATTTTCTTATTTTTTTCTCGGTTCATTGCTATGCAAGATAGATACTGTTTATACATATAACCTTGGGCATTTATATATATGTATATACATAATATTCAAATGAAAACAGATTATGCCTGTACAGTGTTTGTTAAAACTTGGCTTCAAATCAGGTGATCTATTAAAAAGTCAAGACCAGCAAACTATCTCAATGAACTGTCAGTAATTATCTTTGGTAACCTTTCTGAAAGATACCAAATCAAATTGCCAGGTGTTCAGTTTTACTTCCAAAGTATTGCAAATCCATCCCATCAGCTCCTCACTGGCACTGTCTTAGTTTTGGTTCACGTCTGCCACTTTTTATGTGCACTTTGATTTCTCTCTGCCCCGAATGCCTCCTGCCATTTCCTCAGTCCCCTCTTACGAAGCAAAGCTTTTCATCAGGCATTGCCTTCTTCCCAACTCTCTCTGATGCCCTCTCTTCACCTTCCTTCGACAGAGTTAAATCCTGCCCCTGCAAAACTTTTTATCCTTGCGTTTGCTTGATTACATTCCATTGTAATTATCTGTTTGTGTGCCTGTTTCCTCTGAGTGCAGTAAGAGTCCTTTGAGAGCAGGCGCTGTAGTGTCTAATTCCTCTCCACGCTCAGAGCACAGTGTCTTTCACATATATAAGCTGTTCAATTAATGCTTGTTATGTCGAGCTGCTGTTGAACCATTGGCAAAAATTATGATTTATAAATTTTGTAGTCAGTAATGTGGTGCAACTTAAAAGACTTTTTTGTTCTGATGTTCTAACATATGCTGATATTTTCACGATCCATGGAGAATGGAGCGTTTCTCATATTAATCAATATGTTATATGTTAATTAATGGGAGTTTTAACTTTCATATATAAGATCCAGGCAAGACTTTTTGGAAATGAACCAATTCTCATGAGAACTTATTAGTATATTAAGAAAACTCCCACATCAAAAGCTCAGGCTATAAAATCAAAAATAAATAGACGGGACGACATCAAATGACAAAGCTTCTGCACCACAAAGGAAACAATCAACAAAGTGAAAAAGCAATCTACAGACTGGGAAAAAATATTTGCAAATCATATATCTGGTAAGGGGTTAATATCCAAAATTTACAACTCTATATAGCAGAAAAACAAATATTTAAAACTTAAAACTCAATAGCAGAAAAGCAACCTGATTAAAAAATAGGCAAAGGACCTAAACAGACATTTCTCCAAGGAAAACATAAAAATGGCCAACAGGTATATGAAAAGGTGCTCAACATCACTAACCATCAGAGAAATGCAAATTAAAGTCACTGTTGAGATATCATCTCATACCTGTTGGGATGGCTATTATCAAAAAGTCAAGAAATAACAAATGTTGGTGAAGTTGTGCAGAAAAGGGAACTCTTACACATTGTTGGTGGGAATTAATATTGGTGCAGCCATTATGGAAAACAGCATAGAGGCTCCATAAAAAACTAAAAATAGAACTATCATATGACCCAGCAATCCCTCTTCTGAGTATATGCCCAAAGAGATGAAATCACCCCCCAGTAAAGATATCTACACTCTCATGTTCAGTGCAGTATTATTCACAATAGGCAAGATATGGAAACAACCTAAGTGTCAATAGATGAATGGATAAAGAAAATGTAATATATATACATATACACACACATAATGGAATATTATTCAGCCTTTAAAAAGGAGATCCTATCATTTGCCACAACATGGATGGGCCTGGAGTACATTATGCTAAGTGAATAAGCCAGACACAGAAAGAAACTATGGCATGAATTCACTTACATGTAGAAACTGAAAAATAAAAAAAGGTCAAATATACAGAGATAGAAAATAAAATAGTGGTTATCAGGAGGAAGGGTGGGGAATGGGAAGATATTAGGTAAAAGGATACAAAGTAGCAGATGTGTAGGATGAACATGTCCAGAGATCTTATGAACAATATGAGGACCACAGTCATTAAATTATATTGTATTAGGGATTTTTGTTGAAGAAGTAGATTTTAGCTGCTTTTGTCACACATACACAAAAGTAACTAAGTAAAATGATAAATATGTCAATTTGTTTCATTATAGCAACCATTTTACTTTATATATATATATATATAACTCATACTATATTGTTGCAAGCCTCAAATATAGATAATATAATTTATTTTTTAAAATTTTGTTTATTCATATTTTTTTAGAGACAGGGTCTCTCTCTGTCATTCAGGCTGGAGTGCAGTGGTATGATCATAGCTCACTGCAGCCTTGAAATCCTGGGCTCAAGAAATACTCCTACCTCAGTCTCCCAAGTAGCTGGGACTACAGGTGCACACCATCATGCCCAGCTATTTTTTTTTTAACTTATTTTTTGTAGAGACAGGGTCTCACTATGTTGCCCATGCTGGTCTATTTTTTGTTTTTTAAGAAAATGCCTTCAAAAGAAATATTCTTCATAGGATATTGTATGGCCAAAGAAAAATTAGAAGATACCATAAATCTTTTTATTATCTTTGTCACAGAAAACAAAAGTGAAAGTTTTTCTCAGATACCAAAATTAAAGAAGTAAAGAGAATTCAAGTTATGTATGCCTTAGAAAACCAGTACGACATGCTAATTTGACCAGCTCTTCTAAAAGAAAAGAATCCAAGTGCAAATGACATCCATTGAATTAGCTCAAGAATGAAAATTTCAGCTTTGGTAACTGTAATACATGTTACATAAGTGATCATGAGCGTAAGCGGGAGCGAGACAGGGCAAAAGAGGTTGTAATTAAAGTAAATCTTCCCAGAACCCCCGATGGCATCAGGAACATGGCCAGAACAAGCAAGGCCACTGACTCTTGCCAGGGTCATGTTTGGAGGTTACTTCATCATAGCCTTTTGCTTAAAAAAATAATTTGAGCATACAAGGGCTCCCAACATTCAATGATCTCCATGTGCTTCCCATTAGGGTCAGAAGAAGAAATGCTGTGGTAGCTTCTGCAAATGGAATGGGATGGAATTTTCAGATCTCTTTCCAACTTAGTGAAAAGGCTGTGTGTCAACCTGGACATCAGGAAGGCCCACATATTTCCATAGACCAGGGACACACAGTCATACAGATTCATGTGTGAACCACTGTAAATGGTTACTTAGTCACTCATCTTCTTTCATGGAGGAAAGCCTCGAGCTCGTCTCAAAATGGCTATCTACTTTATTCTAAATAACATAATGCTTTTTGAAATATAAGTTTATAGCAAAATACTATCTATGCGCTCTCTTGCTAGCTAAGCTATTGTGAATTTGGAAGCCACCAGAAATGTCCTGTCAAATCTTCTCTCATTCTTTCAGTCCCCACCTAGAGAGCATGACTGATAGATCAGTCAATTCCCTTCCCTACTTCCTATCTACAACCGGGACAGTATGAAGCAAGGAAGCCAGTGTAGCATCATGGCTAGTTACTTATCCAATGTCCATTTCCCCCTTTTACTCTTAAAACACTTCTCCTGCTAAACATTCACTTTCCCAGCTACTGAGACAGAAGTAGATGTTTGCCAGGGGGTTCTAGTAAAAGTTTTTGATTTCCTGTTAAAAGGAGACAGAGACACCTGTTTCTTCCTGCTTTCAAAGTAGATGTGGTACCTGAACTACAAGCAAACATCTTGGAACATCTTGAAACATGAGGCACTCAGGATGACACATCAGAAAGATGGAATAACCAGGGTCCTCATAGCATTATGAACCATAAACAGTGCCAGCAACCATTTAACTATGGCTTTCTGTAATATGTGACAAATAATCCCCTATCTATTGAAACCACTGCTGTTTCAG
The DNA here is from genome assembly GCA_963575035.1 of Avahi laniger. Taxonomy (NCBI): domain Eukaryota; kingdom Metazoa; phylum Chordata; class Mammalia; order Primates; family Indriidae; genus Avahi; species Avahi laniger. The sequence goes on along the minus strand of CAUYSK010083920.1, from coordinate 43,630 downwards.
TTTTCTGTTACTTGCAACCAAACATATGCTTAACTGATATACCAAGTCTATAGATAAAAGCTCAATAGAGGATATCTGGAAGAAAGCCAGAGTCTTGGGCTACTAGAAGTAGAGGAAAAATTGTTTGGAGGAGGTAGAAGGAATTCAGTCAGATTTCCCTTGCCTTCTCCAAATGTCCCCTCATCAACCCCATCTCATGCAATTTTAGGCCAGTCTTGGAAAATGGAATTAAATGCCTCCATTTAAAACATAAGCCCTGACACACGACATACGAACATCATGACTTCATTCCTTTGACTCATGAAATTTCTTCCAACGCTAAGAATCATTACCAACTTTATCCCACCTGTGTTAGATTTTCAGCAAAGTATGTAATTTGGGAAACCCAGGCCATTGAACATAAAAGTCTCATGCTTACTTATAATTTTTTAGTAAAAGAAGATACAATTCTATTACAGCAGGGTTTCTATAACCTAGTCTTCATTATGAAGATCCTACCTTACAATTCAAGCCATAGGTACAGGGTTCATTTTTTGTTACTCGGGTAGAAGACTCAGGTATAAGACTTTCATGTGGATCCCATAATCTTTTGCAGTTGTGTTTTTATTTTATATTCACTGTAGTGAATTTTGCAAGTGCTAACATGTAGGTTCATATACGCATAGCTCATATTTATGTTCCAAAAAATAAAAGAAAGAAAGAAAACCCTTCAAACCAGTCACATCTGCTTGATAGACTGGGTATGGATGTTGGCCCTGGAGCCGAGCCAGACCCGAGGCCCATGCAAACATACAATTGCACTAGATCCATCACATCAAAGCCGTTTTCTGTCCTGGCTGCAATTTTAGGTTTGGCACATTGTTTCATCTCGTTCTGCTTTGAAACTCTCAAATATTATTCAGAAGAGTGGGTGTAAAATGGCAGCTTGCTTATGTTCCTTTAACTCTCCCATTTGGAAAAGCGCCTGTCGAAGAATTTAGAAATGAAACAGATTCATTGCTTAAACATTTGTATTATTAATAATAGCCACCATTGACTGAGATATTCACTATGTGCCGAGAGTTGTGCTAAGCACTATATATATATCATCTCCAGTCGCCTTCACCAGCCTATGAGGTTGATATCAGTCTCCTGCTATTAAGTCCTTCACTCATCCATTTAGTGAGTTCTGTGAGCAGCCACAGGGCTAGACTCTGGGAAGGCAGCAGTGAAAGAAGTAGACCTCTGCTCACACCCCACCCACCCCAGCCCTCTGCACACAGAAACATCTCCTGGGGTCTAATGGGGGAAGAGACATCCCAACACAGTGAGTGTAAAGAGGGGGTCTCAGGAGCATACGCTGGGGGCCCTACCCTGCACAGAGATGGGAGGCAAAACCTCACTGAGAATAGGATGGTTAAGCCGGGACATTCAGGGTTATTCAGGCCAAGGGGTGGTTGGTATTGATGCTGGGGGTGAACATCATTCCAGACAGATGAGACAAGATGCTGTTAGATAGCACAGGGCCAAGAAAGTCTCAGGTAGCACTTGTGAAGGACTGGGGGTGGGGGGAAGGCCACTGTTTCTGGAGCTAAGAGAACTGTCAAGAGATAAGACCAGTTGGATAGGCGGGAACCCTGTCTTGGGGGCAGTGCTTCGGACTTTCTCCAAAAGGCAGTGCAAAGCCGTTAAAGATAGCGCTGGTGATGGTGGTGGTGGTTATTGTTTTCGGTGAGTGAATGCGTGGAGTGAGGGCTGAATAGGGAGATGAATGACCAGATTTAAACCTAGAGTCAGAGAAATTAAATAATATCGCCCAAAGTCAGTTTAAAGCTGGAATTTGAACCCAGTGTGCTTGACTCTCATCCTTTGCTCCTAAACATAAATCTCTGTGATCTTCTAGTTTCATCAGTTTCATTCTAGTCAGGGTAACTTATCACTGTCAAATCCATCAAAAGCACACGTATCTACTGCTCACCGTGTACCTGGACCCACGTTAGATGTAGGTACGAAGAACACTGTATGCAGGATGATAAGAGACTATCCAGCTCCATGGCTTTAACTATTTTTAACCAACCTCATTGTTAAAAAGTCCCACAAAAGTCAATACTACAGAGAAAAGAAATGAATTTTCAATTCTAACTAAACCTCATGTTTTTTCAGTACTTTTTTTTTTTTAGGTTAAATGCTACATCTAGTTAGAGTTGTTAGTAGGACATGCAATTTTGCTCAGACAAATAAATAAGAATAAAATATTTATAAAATTCAGAAGCTATATTTGCTTAAGTCTTTGAGTGTCTTTTTAAAAAGGCTGCAGGTCCCCATGGATTAGTCAAGCACCTCCCAGATCTTGTCCTTTCAGTGTTCAGGAAAGAAATGGCTCCTAATAGGATAAAAGGCTCATTAAGACTTGAACTTGAGAATTTGTCTGAAAATTTTTCTTTAGAACTAGGTTTGCTCTAGAAAGCTTTGTGAAATGCTCTGAGCTCTTTTTCTTTTTCCCCAAATCATCTACCTATAGGTTAGCAATGCACTTATATAATTTTACCATCAGAACAAAATGGATGAAATTGTGCATGTATTTCTTAGTATTTATTGTACTTTTACATTTAAGAGCTCTAAGATACTGATCTCATTTTTTAAAATTATATTCTTTGGGATACTGCCTTCTTTCAGTATAAACTCCTCCTTCGTTTTTTTTTTTTTACATGTTAGCTATTGACCTTGTTAGATCATGTTTAAACAAGAAACAATGCAAAGTGTTATACTTCAAAGAACTATGAATATTTAAGTGAGTGTTCTTTAACTATAAAAAATGATAATAAAATGGATCAAAGTAATTTTGCATATTAAAAATAATTCAACTTTACAATAGTCAGTTCTCAAATAACAGAAACTGAATCTCAAATTATATGGGTAAAAATCTGTTCCTGAAAATGCTATAAAATTCAAATCTAGTATCATTAAATTAAAAAAATGGGAGGAGGGTTAAGGGTAACATTTGATAATTTATTCCATTAAAAAATGGTACATGGAAAGAACTGAAATGGAATTATAATATTACTAAAATTTCATTCACAAATTAGAGTAGGAATATCAAAGGGTCTGAATGCAAAGTCGAAAAGAAAATGTGTGTGTCCTTCTCCCTTCTCCTTGCAAATCTTTTGAATCCCCAGGAAGGATTGGGAAAATAGGTAGAAGACCACACAGGCAGGAGGGGAAGGTACTGGGAGATGAGAAGAGGATGAAAGTGCAGAGGTGGGAAACTATTTTGTAATCTTCCTTGTACTGTAGAGACCCATGTACCATTGTAAACATTCTTCACATGACTCCTTTGGCACACTGCTTCTGTCCTCTGTGCCTGGCATAACATATGAATACAACATATAATTAATTCCTGTCCTTGTGGGACTTATAGTCTAGCAGAGAGACAACAGTCAAATGAGGTATAAACAAATACAGAATTGTAATGGTGCCAAAAATTCTGAAGGAAGGATTTGCAACACTATGACAGTAACTGTCCAGGAGGCCTGCCCTAGGTTCATTTTGTACATGGGATAGCAGAAGCAAGGTTTAGAGAATGACAGGAAAACTATTTAGCCACTTGGCTAAGGACAATCTACTCAGACCCTCCCAAGTTATGAATCCATTATTTCACTCTGGGGCATGTCACATTTTAGTTGCCGTTAGAAGATCATTTAGCTTTGGAAGCCTAAGTGGTAATTATGTGCACATTAAGAATTTCAGGACAGTGATTTTACTTTAGCACAACTCACACTTTTTTAAATGCAAAGGTTTCCTTCTGCTCATATAACTGAGACCAGGCATTTAACCGACCGCTCACATGGGCATGCTAGCAAGAGATATTCAGCCAGGGAGTCTACACTTATATTTTGGACTTAAAGTTATGCTTTAACTTTTCATCTGTTTTGTGGAATGTAGAATTTGGCTTAATGACTGTGTTTATTTCTGTTCAAAGCACTGGAAATAAAAGGTTTGTGCAGATGTTTTAAGAAACCATATAGACTATTCACAAACTTTTGTGGTCAGTTTAGCCACTATAGTCAGGACCAATGACTCATTCTGAGTTTTGTTGTTTCTTAAAATATTGTTTTGCTCTTGTCCTTGGGAAAGTTGATGTGTTCATCACAGACATCACTGGTAGGGAAAGGTGGTGATGGAGGGTGAGATTATGTGACATACTCTGTGTAACAAAAGTTTGTCTCAACTTTCCTACTTAGTCCTAAGTCTGTGTTTGACCCCAAGGAGGATTTTAATCTGGAAGACACCTTAAATTGGAGTGTCAGGTCAAAACCTGACACAGAAAGAAGGTGCTATCTATGAACCAGGAAATGAGCCCTCCCCAGACTCTGAATCTGCCCGGTGCCTTGATCTTGGACTTCCCAGCCTCCAAAACTGTAAGAAATAAATGATCTTTTTGTTTAAGTTACCCAGTCTATGTTACTTTTGTTATAGCAGCCCAAACAGGTTAAGACAAAAATATTTACCAAGAAAGGGATGTGCTGGATCAGAGGATGTTGAATTGGGTTAGATCTTGAACTCCAGGCATTGCCTAGCTGCTATAAAACCTTCATGAACCTTTTTTAAAATGGTGTCCCTCTAGGCAGAAGTATCGCTGTGATTTTGGCTAGTAGACATTCCCTTATGCAAAGACAAAAGTGTGCTTTGCTCAAATCAATGGAGACAGTTAAAAGATCAAAGAAGAGGTGAACAGGTGGAGCACAGGGGATTCATAGGGCAATGAAGCTGTTCTGTGTGACACTGTAATGGCGCATACGTGTCATCTATGGGTTTGTCAAAACCCACAGAATGTGCAACACAAAGAGTGAACCCCAATGTATACTAGGGACTTTAGTTCATAATAATTTATCAACATTGACTCATCAGTTGCAACAAATGTACAACATTAATGCAAGATGTTAATAACAGGGGAAACTGGAAGTGGGGTAGACGGGGATGGGCAGGGATATACGAAACCCTCTGTACTTTAGCTCAGTTTGCTTATAAACCTAAAACTTCTCTAAGAAATAAGGTCTATTAATTAAAAATAAAAAAGGAACCAGTTTAACTGTTTCCCATAAAATATTTTCAGGCACTCTGAAAGTCTTCATTTTCACATATACAGTGACATGACAATAAAACACACCAATCTAGTTTCAGCTGATAATCTAATGTAATCATATGTAATTATATAAATATTTAACATGTAAAAAAAATAAAACGCCGTACCTTTCCAGGTTTCCACAGCACAGTGTCAGGCACTCATTTTGGTGAGCAGAGCAAAAGCTGGATTTTCATCTCCACTTGTTCCCTTCCTCAGGCGTCTTTGTGCAGTGCACAAACTGTACAACTGTATACAGTGGCCCTGCTGGGACCCCATGCATTTCTACTGTGGGTCTCTAAACAAGGGCTGGTGTAGTGACAGTGGCAGAAGGACAAAGGAGGACCATCTCTGTATGGTGCCAAGGACTGACCTGGAGAAAAAGTCTGATTGAGAACTGATCACAGTAAACCACACAAGAAATACTGTTCTGCAGGACAAAGACAGAAGAGCCAAGGTCAGAGCCCTGAAAGACCCTCAGAACTGGCATTAAAATAGAGTAGAAAGAAGTCTACAGGGACATGGGACACAAAGCCAGGAAGGAAGGAAGCAAACCAGCAGCAATACTGTACCTAGAAGGCGACGTATGAGATGCAGCAGCTCCCTCTCTGAGCTGGGATTAGGAGCTGATAGAGGTCTTGGCAAGCGCGGTTCTGCAGAGCAAAGGGCCTGCTGCCTTGCAGGAGAGGCAGGTTCTCGGAGAGAGGATTGGGATCTGAGCAAGCTCGCACTGCGAGGCTCTCTATATATACAAGGCATGGTCCAGGGGCCGGAGGGAAAGAGGAGAAGGAAAATGCATCCCAACAATGACTGGAATGCATCAGCTGTGCAAAACAAAACTCCTGGGAAAACCAAGTTGCCTTGGATTGTGGTTCAAGAAACTAGTTATGGGATAAAAAGCTTTCGCTTTCAGGCCAGTAGTGTGAGCCCAACTTAGGTTAGGAGTTAGCAACGTGCTTCAGATGTCAGTGTGAAAAGAACTGATGGGGCCAGTCTGACCTTCTAGTATTAGAGTAATCCTGAAAAGAACCACCTGCAGCAATAGGTAATCTTAGCAGCCTGCTTCATGGAGTGACTGGGAAGGGAGGCGGAATTGTGATACCGGCTCCTTCTTCACCATGAAGGGAGTCTTTTCAGAATAGGACTGAAGCAATGTGGAGAATTTCTACCACTCTTTGTAGAGGAAGCCAGTCCATCCCTAAGCTTGGGCCTTGGACCACCTGTATCCAAATCACTCTGGGATTCTTGTTAACAATGCTCACTTCCCTGGGTTCGCCCTAGATCAGGTGAATCTTTATCTTTAGGGATAAAGTGTGGGAATCTGCATTTTAATCAGCTTCCTTGGTGGTTCTTCTATACACTGAAGTTTGAGGATTACTGAGGCATGTCAGGGGTTCTCAAAGTTTAGCTTCCATCAGAATCATCTAGAAGGCTTGTTAGCACTTCTATTACTGGGCCCTACCTCCACTGGTTCCAATTCAGTATCTGGGGCAAGGCCTGAGAGTTGACATTTCTAACAAGTTCCCAGGTGATGCTGCTGCACTAGGGGCTACAGACAGAGAATATCTCTTTCCTGGCCAATTTCTTAAAAGCTCGGGAAAAGTAAAATCCCACTTATCATTCATCTGCATAACTGAACTGGCTTCTACCATCCTGTTATTCATATGACTAACACCCATGACCTCTTTTTTACCTTGTTGGATAACTTGGAGTTTTAAAATGACAAGACGAAAAAAGATCTCACCTGGCCAGCCCTAATCTTGTATATTGTTCTAGTTCCAAATGTTTATATTATCATCAGCCCTGTCCCTTTCTCGTGTTTGAGGGTGACCTGTTCAACTTCGTGTCACCTTGGGCTTCAAAAAGCAAAATCAGCCCCTTACTTTGCTTGCCATAAGAGACAGTGTTCAAAAAAAAAATGCTCACCAAAAACAAGAGAAACCTGAAAATATTCTGAAATTCAGAAAGTGTTATTTTGGGGAGTCTTTCTGGGACAGGATGTCCCCATCATCAGCTAGAGGAAGCCCAGCTTCTGATAAACACGATTTTGCCTCGCACAGATCAAAGGGGGCCATTTATTGAAGGAAGGGATGGAAGTATTTGATGAGGCCCTTCTGCAGACTCCCCGTAAACAGGATAAACCCTATCAATGAAAGCTTAGCTGCAGCCAGGCCCAAGTCCCCAGGAACAATGGAGTAACAAGAACTGTGGGTGGCGAGGAAAGAGCCTTGGTCCTGACAAGATTGTTCTGCCAAGAGAATGGCCGTAAACAGGATTAGTCCTAATGAGATTATCAACTCAGGACCTGCAGGCCTGAGCCAGAGGGTTTCGTGCTGCACGAAGAAATGACACACACACAGCTTGCAGAGTGGGAGGATGACCAGGGGCAAGGGCCTTTCCTGCCTAGCTTCCCTCTAGCGCAGGGGGCCGTCTCTCCTGGGAGGAAAACTCAGTCACTGTAATTGCAAATATTGCTCACAGGAGAAGAACTACTGGCTTAGGCACCAAGGTAGTGGTTCTTAATTAGGGGATGTTGGCCGTGTCTGAAAACGTCTTTGGTTGTCACAACTGGATGGCGGGGTGGTGCCACTGACATCCAACTGGGGGCAGAGGCCAGGGATGCTGCTCAACACCTTCCCATGCACAGGACAGCTTTGCACAACTAAGTTATCCAGCCCCAGGAGGAGCGGTTAAGAAGTCCTGCATCTATCTGGTGATGAAGAGGGAACTCAGCTAGGATGCTGTGGCAGGTGACAGCTGGATACGGAATATGGCAATGGTGGGGAGGGAACGGGAAGGGATTTCTTGGGCCTTAATCTAGACGGATGTTATGTTATCACTCCCCAGAAGGTGAAAACTGGTTTTGGATGGGGATGGAGGGAGTGAAAAACTGTATTTATTTTATGTATTAAAGCACATGTACATGCAGTACATACACAGGAAGCATTTCTGTGGTATTGTAATTTCCTGGGTAGCAGCAGGGGGATTAGGAAAAAAGTGTAAAAAGGCTCCTTGAGGAGGTAAAAATGAAGAAAAGGTTGAGAAACGCTGGTCTAGATTAGAGTCTAGGTTCATCCACTTTCACCAGCTGCAACCAGGATGCACGTGGTGAGATCTTTCTAAGAGACACATCTTTGGCAGTGACTCCAGGGCTGAAGACTGGTTCCTTACTGCCTTCAGGATAAAATATGCCCTTGTATTAATATTTTAAGGCCCACTTTCAACCTGCCGCCATCACATGCACAATCGCTGCGGCATTCAGCACCGTGGGTACCCATGGTTCATTTCACAGTTGCCTCCCTTGGTTTCCATATCACTACGTTCTCCTGGTTCCTTTTCAAACTTTTTCAGTCTTTGCTGAATATTACTTTCAGTCTCCCCTGAAAGAAAATTATTGCCCAAATTTCATTTAGTCCCTCTCCTCTCCCTTTTCAAACTCTACACTTTGGTAACCTCATCCATGGTCTCAGCTGTGGCTTGCATGGGGATGACTTCCAAATCCAAGACTCAAGCCCCATGTTTTTCCCGATAGTTTCGGGCCTGATTCTCTGGAACTGCGGGAGGAAGCTGAGTGCCAGGCCACCCTTTAACAGCAGCCCTGGGTTGTGGCGGGAAGCAAACATTACTCTGGTGGAGTAGCCAAGGACAAAGGCAGGACAGGGAGCAAAGGGGCAAAATTGACCTTAGAGGGGTGCTGCGGACTGAGTGCTGTGTCCTGCCCAAACTTCCTATTCTGAAACCCTAACCCTAATGTGATGGTATTAGAAAGCAGGGTCTTCGGGAGGTGCTTGGATTCCGTGAGGTCATGAGGGTGGAGGTCTCGCGAATTGGATTAGTGTCTTGAGAAAGGTGCTTCGTCTTTCTGCCATGTGAGAACACAGAGAGAAAACTGTGTCTATGAACCAGAGAGCTGGCCCTCTCCTGACACCTTATCTGCCAGTGCCTTGAACCTGTATTAATACTTCTCAGCCTCTGGAACTGTGAGGAATAAAATGTTTGCTGTGTAATCCATCCAGCCTATGGTGTTTTGTCATAGTAGCCTGAGCTAAGACAAGGGAGCAGCCAGCCAGGACACCAACTTGAAGGACTGGAGAAAAGATGGGAGGAGGGAGAGAGGCAGGTGCAGGCAGGTCTGCTGTCAGCTCGGAATTGCTCTCTCGGACCCTGAGTTCTCACACAGCGTGGCTCTTACACAGGTCAGGGTACTGCGTGTAGGGTCTGGAACAACACACATGGACTGACTCCATGGGGCATTACCAGATCCTTCCACTGGGACCTCCTGGCTCCTTCCTCCAGACTCACTTGGCATTTGTTCTCCAGGATTCTGCACTTGGCTCACTTCTTTGCGCTTCCTTTTTCACTTTGCTGCGTGATCTCATGCACTCCCATCGCTGGAGATACTATTTTTAGGTTGACGACTCCCAAATGCGTCTCTCCTGCCTGAACTGCAGATCTGTGAGTCTACCTATAAATTAAAGAAACTAAAAGTCAACATCCCCCCAACTGAAGCTACTCTCTTCTCCTCAGGCTGACTCTGTGTGCCCTGTGTTCTCTCTGCTGAATAATGACGCCACCAGTCATCCAAGGCTGCTGGGTCATCTTTGCCTCATCTGCCTTCCTCTACCTATAAGTCAATTTTGCCTCTTAGTCATCTGTCGATTTGGTCACACTTTTCCTTCTCCACTGCCAATTTCTTCATTATTCTTCATCTTCTCTCACCTGGATATTCCATCAGTTTCCTGACCAGTTACTTGTGTCCAGTTTTACAACCTCCCAGTCAGTCCTCCAATGCCACTCTATAATTTTCTTTTTAAAGTAGGAAGCTGATGCTCTTACTCCACGTTCAACAACTTCCCCTTGCCTACTATCAGTTAAAATTTAAATACAATGCTTGGTACACACTCCTCTTCCTGATTTGCCCTCCTTCTCTGTCTAGGCTCGTTTACAGACATTTTTCTAGTGGTACCTCATGCTTCAGCTGCAACTAACAGCAATGTCCGGGGCTGACCATGCTGGTTCATAAGTCCATGCCTTTGTGCCTGCACGCCCACTACCTGGCCTGCCATTCCCTTTATCCCTGTGCATAAATCCTTCAAGCCTCAGTTCCCGAATCATGTTCTCTCTGAAGCCTTCTCTGACCTTCCTTTTTTCTCTGTGATCCTCTCCTCCTACATGCCTTGCATATATCTGTAATCCAACACTAGGGGACTGAATTGTATGTTCTTGTTTAGGCTTATATTTTCCCACTAAATTCTGGACTCATCAAGAGCAGGGGTCTTGTCTCACGATTGCTCTCTCCTCCACATCTACTACAGCTCTTCCAAAACTGTATTGCTTGGAATACCAGTCCTGTGAGTTATTAAGAGGTATTCCTCAAATGAGAATCTATGGTCAAATAGGTTTGGGAAACTACATTTTTACAATATACGTGAGCTCAGAAACCTGTTTGGTCTGATTTAACGCCAATCCCTCCCAAACCCCAGGTCAGGGAAAGACCATTAAGCAGATCCTATCTCACACACACACACACACACACACACACACACACTCACACTCATGTGCAAGAGGCAAAAGTGGAGATGAGCCCAGGCAAAGGGTGAGGTCAGAAAACAGAGCTTAACCCAGGCTACTGGGGCTCTGGAACCTCCCCATTCCTCACACTAGAATAACGGCCAGTTTAACCCTCAGAAGGGAAATTCCCTGGTATCCTAATAACTCCAGGGACTGAATGTCAGGATTGAATGTAAATATCAAAATGTTTTATTATTCAAAAAAGGTCAAGTCTTCCAGGATGTTTTCTTTTCATATTCATTCCTGTGGTCAAACTCAGCTTTGAACTGGCTGTCCTTCAACTCACCAACGTCATCTATTAGACTATTGTTGCTTATATTTGCCTGGTGTGTCCTGATGGTCTCCACTCACAATATTTTAGGCTTCCTGAGGGCAGGCACTGGTCATATGCACGGTTGTCTCTTGGACTCTAAAAATCCCAAGCACACAGTGGTATTCAACAAATGTTTATTGAACGCAGTAAACCAAGCATAATTTAACACTTCCTATTTGTTTTGAAGGGGCCGAGATGCAAATACTGTAGCCCAGAGTCTCAGCTCTGGTGCTTGGAGCCCCCGTGGTATATTTTCTGCAGCTCCTGAGGCTGAGGGGCATTGCCTTTCTTCACTGCCTCCACCCAGAAGAAAGGGAATTAACTAGTTCTGTTTAACACCCAGACCTGTGGAGAGGAGAAAGGGGCAAGGCGGCATCTCCGACTTGGGTATCCAGAATGTTCCCCCAAAGAGAGCAAATCGTTTTACAAACATCGGACTCTATTTCCAGTTTTGCATAGAGGCAGCAGCACACAGAGATTAAGGGGCCGGCACTGTGTTCAATGACTGGGTGGGAATCCTGTCCTCACCACTTGCTGGCTCTGCAACTCTGGGCAGATTACTTGACTTCTCTATGCCTCAGTTTTCTCAGCTGTAAAATGGGAGTGATAATCACAGTACCTACCTCCTAGGATTCTTATGAGGACTCAACGGGTTACTATTTATGTCGTATTTAGAATCATGCCTGGCATGTAGCAAGTGCTCTGTAAATGTCTGAAAACTATCCGTCAGTGTTGGTTTCTGTGCTGGGCCAGGTCTGGGGTGAGACAATGGATAATGGCCAGAGAGTGCAAATTATGTACAGTGCAGACACCTGCTATTTAAAAATAGTGATAAAAGCTACCACTCCTAATATCTGATTCCATCCTCAAAACAAACTACAAAGCGGTCATTATTTCCATGTTTTATAGAGAAAACAGGCTCAGAGGTTAATATGCTCAATTCTGCACAGCTGCACATTAGGTGCTGGAAACCAGGCTCCACGTTCACCATGTCTGTCCCACTGCCAAGCCCAATTCCTTCCCATCAAGCAACACCTTCTCTCATGGGGGACGTTTGGCTTAGAGGCAACCCAGTACATCCCTATGACTTACTGGTCCTAAAGAGGTTCATAAGCCACTTAAATCATACAATTCACATCATACCAACCTATATGTTCAGAATTAATTAGTATTTTTATTAGAAGAGTTAAACTAACACATGACTTTTTTTTTCCAATAAGAAATAGAAAGTCTCTTTTCTCCTTCATTTTCTCCATCCCCAACAGTTCCCAAAGTCTTGGGTAATATTTCGGAAACGATCTGTGTATTTGTAAACATCTTTTTAAAAAATAATCTATAGAAATGAGATTATACTTTATATACTGTTTCAGTGACTTCTTTGGATTATTTTGCATTTATCTAAACAATTTTAAATCCAAAAACTCATTCTTAGAATTGTCTTAGAGTTACTGGGATGTTTTTGGTGAAGGTCTACTTACAGCGCTTTCGGTTCAGGGTTGCGGCTGGTATAGCCAGAGCCCCTGGTCTCACCGTGCCTCATGCCCTCATCTTACAAGGGGCCTCATGATGTTCTTTGGGTGTCTGGCTCTTCCATGCATCAGAGCAGGGGCCTGTGGCTTGAATTTTAAAAATTCTTTTTCATCTATCAGGGCTTTTTCTTGAAACAGGGTCTTTAACATTCAACATAGCTTTCCCAAACTTCCACCTCTGCCCCCACCCCTCTCTTTTGCCCTGTCTGTCTCTCAGTCTCTGTCTCTCTTCCTCTCTCTCTCTCTCTCTTACACACACACACACACACACACACACACACACACACCTGTGCACTCACAGCCTTTTCTTTCTCCCAACCCTATGGAAAATTCCTGTGTTCTCACTTCTAGCAAAATAGAGAGCTTACACAAGGGGAGTGGAATGGTGGATCAGCACCCCACAGATGACTCCTCCTGAACACAGGGTGTTATAGTTGGAAGCCCCAGAGATGGATCACTTCCCTTCTCCGTTTGATAGACAAGGGAAGTCATGCTCAGAGAGGATCTGTAACTTTCTGTAACTGCAGGCCAGAAGTAGACTCAGGGTTTTCTGAAGACAGGTAAAGTCAGGGGCATAAGGTTCTGTGTAGGTGTATAGATGACAGGTGTCATAACTTGGAATTAATTCAGAGATGATTATGATGCTACCTATAATATTTTCCAACTCACCATTCAAAATATGGGATTGCGCATTAATTATATTTCTCTTTCTTCAGGAGATGCTTCTTTCAGAAATGATCTATGCACTTACAAACATTTTTTAAAATGCAGACAAATGGAATCATACTCCCATAGTGATGTAAACCGCATTGCTCATATTCCCAGTGTGCAGATGTACAGATGAGAAAAAGGAGGCTGAGAGAGACAGAGAGAGATTGAGAGAAGCTCACCACAACAATCCCCTGGACGCCTGCCTGGGCTTCCGTCAGCTCCACTTGGTTGAATTTCTATTCAGCATTATTACTGAGGTCTTATTGTTAAGAACATGTTCTTCGGGTTTCCTGCTTATCTTTAAGCTGAAGAAAAAGTGGGTTTCTTTTTTATCTGTTTGGTTTTCCAACCTTCAGCTTCCATGACCTTAAAAAAAAAAAAAAAAGTACACAAAAACCAAGCTGGTCTAAAAGCAGCCTGTTTGCAACCTGATATGAGACCTGGAAGGCGACCAGCTAAACCTTGGTGTAGGGTTCTCTAAACACATTTCAACGATTTTTCCAAGTGGCAATCGGTTTCTTTCCATTGAAACACTTGATGCTGGATTAACAGTACGTTTCCTAAACTATTGACAGAGCAGTGGTAAATGGTAGTTATATAGGTCAGGAGGGGAAGTAGAGAGCTGTGGAATTTTTCTTACTTTGATGCTTAAGCACCTCTTAATATTCCTTGTGTGTAGCCAGATGCATTTTTAATGTTAGAAATAGTAACACAAAATTCTCATAGTCCATAATTTTTATTAAGGTTGATGTTTGATGAACCGGATAACCTCTAACATCATTTTCTGCTTTAAAGTTTATGATTCTCCATAAAAAGAAAAATGGTGAATTATGTGAAACAACTCTGGAAAGTATTTCAGCATTGCTTTTTGTTTATTTCAAAGAATCTACTACACCTATGTAAAAATATATGTAATAATATTCATTGTTTTAGCAAAAGCCACGACTTCCTTTGTCAGTGTAGGCATAATCAGTGGTCTTTTTGGATGAGAATATCATGGAAAAATACAGATGAAATGCTGGTCCCTTCCAAGCATAAGTGGTAGAATTATTTGATTTAGATTGTGGAGTGAGGACTAATCTCAGAGGGTTTTGAAATTGCTCCCTCTCATCCTCTCTAACCCTCCTTTCCTCTTTTATCTAAGGAGGGAGAGTGAGATAGGTAAATAATACTGGATTTATGAGAGTGGAAGGAAATGCGGTATGACTTTTAAGGTCCTACTTTAATACCTCTGACTAATGGAACATTAATTATAGTGTTAAATAAATCTTGGGGAGATTTCAAAGCAAAGCCTGCCCTTTTATCATCCACTGATTTAATATCCAGGGAGTCTTCCCCCATCAAGAGCAGTTCCTACTCATTGACTGTCCTCAACAGCCCAATCCAAATATGATTTCAGTCTTCCCAAAGTGGCATTCACATTCCCTCCCAGACCTTTCACTAGCCACCTTGTAAGTTTGCCTCCAGCAGCTCCAGGCAACGTTCCATTGACATCTTCCCTCTTCTCCAAGTCTCTGCAACTGCTTCCATCTGTCGCCTGCCCGGCATTGTCTTAGTACAACCAACTCCGGGCTCTCCCACCGCCCTTCTGCTGGACCACAGGCACAATTACTACCTTTAGAGTTTCTCTTGCTGCCTGGGCCCAAAGTGCCATCTCCACCAATGTCTTCACCAGCACAGCCATCCTTGTCCTTCTTTGCCAATACTCACAAAAGCCACATTTGCGCAGTCACCGCCAAACTCTCCACCAGAGCTTCTGCTGTTATCTCTAGGACAACAGTTCTCTCACAGGAGAGATCTTTCCCTTCCTACCCCCAGGAGACATTTATCAATGTCTGAACACATTTTTTAGTTGCCACAACTTGGGGAGGTGCATGCTATTGGCATACAGTAGGTAGAAGGCAGGAATGCCATTAAACAGCTTACGGTGAATGAGACAGCCCCCACAACAAAGCATTATCCCCCTGCAAATGTCAATCAACAGTGTGGAAGTCCAAAAACTCTGCTCTAGGAGATAGCAAAAGCCTTTATTCTCTTCTTGCACCTTTGGCGGAAAGACAAAAATAAAACAAAACAAAACGCAATCTTTCCTCCGGGCACACATCTGGAACCCTCTGTTCTCTTCCCCATGTCTCAGCCCTGGACTAGAGAAAACCAGCAGGATCTTGTAGAACCAGCCTTTCCATTCACTGCGTGGGACCTTCTCTCACCTGGGTAGGGGCTGGGACAGAGAGGCTTCATCTGGGCGGAAGAATTCATTCATGCCAGAGGTTCTCAGTCCTAGCTGCACATCAGATTCGTGACACTTAACATTTTTTACATATTGAAAATACAGATATTCAGAATTTAAATCAAATTGACCTGGGATGGGGCCTGGGTGATATCTTTTTAAAACTCCCCAGATAATATTAATGTGTGGCTAGAGCTAATAACCCCTTGGACTGGCCACCTGCTCAATGGGGGAGAGAACAGATCTCCCCAAAGAACTGTAGAAAAGTATTCTTCCAGGATCTTCTCGGTGTTAAAGGACATCTGGCCCTCCAATGGGAGGGAAGTCTTTTAACTGTGTGGTCAGTCTGGATCACGTGGGAAAACACAGATTATTTGATGCTCTGTGTTAGAGTCTTCCTATACCTTGAACAGGGGCTTATTTTTAATAATAAAAAATGTTTAATATTTATCAAAATCAGAAAAAGAGGATAAATCAAAGATTAAAAGTCATTCTCATAATTAAGCACCCTATACTAGCTACTTGCTTGTCTTAGGGAAAAAAAATGCTTCTTTCCTCTTTTAGAAAGGTAAAATAATCCTAAACTAAAGCTTTGAGATGAATTATGGCTTATGAAAAATAATGGGATAGTATCATAAATCATACACATTGTCTCTAAAAAATAGGAACACTCTAATTCTGTGCATTTCCTCCCTGTTTCAATACAATGGAGTCTTTACAAGGCAAATTAGTCTAGCATTAACCTTAGAATTATTATCCTGCCCTTACTGATGAAACTGATAAAACAAAAATACTTTCAAAGCTCAAGAATCGTGTTAAATTTTCTGTAACTTAAGTAGATCACGTCTAATTTCTCTTTCTTTTTCAGTTATTTAGCCACACACTTAGAATTCTGCAATAGAATGATCGTTGGAGCCCAAGTTGAGAAGCCTGAATTCTAGTCCAGACCATAGAACTGCTTTATAAAGACAATTAACTTCTATGGGCTGCTTCTTCATCAGTAAAGAAATGGTATCACCAGGTGATATGTAAGATCCCTTCCATGCTTAGCAATCAGTGAGAAGGCAAATTACCTGCCTTGAGAGCTTGACAACCCTCAGCAAAATGAAATGCCTCGTTTTCTGTCCTGGCATATGGTGTGGGAACATGGTATATATCAAACACAGTGTGTGTGTATATATATATATATATATATATATATATATATACACACACACACACACACACAAATACATATCTATCAATTAACAAACATTTACTGAGCACCCTCTGCAAAAGAAACAGGATAATGCCACAGAAAATGCAAAGAAATAGCAATTTTTATCTCCAAGATTTTCCTTTTTTTATAATTATAATTATAAAAAATTATAATTTAGTTTGGGTCGGGGATATAAACAGTTACATCAGATAAAAATATTTAGAAGTGCCAACTGGTATGTAATCAAATCAATGAACATTTATTATATATCTATTGGTTGAATTAGGTCCTAACCTAATGAGTATCACAAATAACAGTGCCGATATGTTTAGGGCAAAGTTGGTAATTTTTCTTCCTCTATATAAACTATAGTAATGCACCACATTAAAACTTCAGTTAGTGATGTATTTGTAATGTTGCACTTCTTTTCTAAAGAGGACCCCCAAATTACATAAACTCGGGCCTCACGAAACCTGGCTTTCCCCCTGGTGGGGAAAACTAGGGAATAGAACATGTAAGCCGAACCCACCTATGTCCTGAAGTCCTTGAGTTTGCAATTTGGCTGATAAGGTCTCTTTATACTTTGTACTGGATCACTGGGAAGTTGTGGGCAATCATATTCTTTTAAGAAAAGCTTTAATTTTTCAAAACTAGTTCTTGACCAATGTACATGTACCTTAATCAGAAACATAGTTCTGTCCGGGAGGTGGTGATGCCTAGGGCAAGGCTAGGAGAACAGCATTCAGCCATGGACACCCCTTTAACCATCAGAACACCCCTCCAACCCAGCCAACGAAGAGAACATCTTTTGACCTAAAAAAATTGGAAAAGGGGAGAAAAAGTAAAAAGGGATAGGGCAGAACAGCTACCAATTTGGAGGGCCCACATGAAAATATGGGTCTCTTGTTCAAAAATGTTAAGAATTTCAGGGTAATGACAGCAGAGCATGAAACCACGAGTAGAGTGGGGCCTCCTAAGCACAGTGGCCTGTTGGGAACCACCAATCATACACCTGTGAAGTTAGCCCCGGGGACAGGGGTCAACTTAGGAGAAGGGTGCTCACATTTATTGGGCATGTGCTACATTTCAGGCACAGTCAAAACATGTTCACAATTCACATTATCCTCATAACAACACTGGGAGAGAAGTATTGACATTTCATAGATGAGAGAAAACCTCAAAAAGCTTAGGCTAATTGCACAAAGACACACAGGTAGTATGTTCGTGTGCACTGAAGTGGAGGAGGAAGAGAAGAGAAAGGGGGAAGGGACAAAAAGTCATTGCTCGAGTCATGGTCAGAACCAGGAACATTGGGGCTTCTATCTTTAAGCACATTTAACAGAGCCAAGATGTCAAGTGGTTTGATTACTATTATTGTGAATTACCATCGAGGCAGTGAACAGAAAATTGAAAACACCATTGTCCTTTACCATTTCCTTGAATCATTTAGCCCTGTGCTGGTGCGGGGAGTATGTCATTCCAACAAAAGCAGACATATTCAGAAGCTTCTAGATACTCAGTTTTTGTATTTAGCTATTCTGGTTGGCACAGGGTTAAATGACTATTGCTTCATTTGCAATTTATTTATATTGAAGATGAAATGTCAAGTTCACACAGGGTAAAATAAAGGACTCTCTATAAACACGCAAACACACACGAGTGTTCACTGCCAAAAATATCCAAACAAACCAAACCAGACAAGAAATATCTCTTCAGCTCAAACTATACAGTTCTTCCACATGCCTTTTTCAATAGGTGAAAGGAAATCCTGAAATTCAAGACCAAACTCAATCAAATGCTAATTTAATGTTGTTCCTTAGTAGACATCAAGTTTAAGGGAGATTTGCCACTGGCTAATTTGGGCACGGTGGCCACCCATAGTGCAAACTGAGGAAAAATTAATAAGGGATTGGAATTGTCTGGTATTTTGTCAACAATCTTCAGAGTCACATGAATACTGTCACATTTTTGCTCATGCTTGTCTATTTATGTGCATCTGTTAGGTAGATAGTGAGGGATTCCGGGTCTCCTAGGGACGAAAGTGGGTGCCTTGCCTTGGTGCTGCATTGAGCAATTGCCCTACCTGGGAAGAAGGACAAGGGCAGGCACCAGGCCCCTGTCTTGGTGCTGCCCTGCCTTAATCCTGTCCCAAGCCGACTGCCATACCTGGGGGAGGAGAAAACGCCCTACCAATCTGCCAATCAGAACTTAGCACACCAACTGCAGAAGACTACAGAAGACTCTCTAGCCCATGGGCCAAGAGACATAGGTACAATGGAGTCTAGAAGGTGACTTAGTACAATCTAAGGCTAATTATCCTGTCATCAGCTTAAATCTACTTTGTGATTCACCCCTCACCAACGGGCTTTCAGAGAGGCTCACAGGAGATTCACATAAGCAGTAGTACTCAGAGGGTCATCTAACTCCCAACTATCCATCAAAGTGATTCCATGAACCACGGGGAGGTCCCTATCCGGACACTATAAAACAAGACCCAGACCATAACCAAGGGCTTTTTTGCTACAACAAGGGGTCCAGTCATCATCTGTGGCATATGTATCTTGCTCTGTAAATCTATATCTTGCTCTTGCTCTATAATCCTATCTTGCTACCCCTCAATAAATTTCACCTTGTGCTGGCCTTACTCTGGTGTGTCTGGTCATTTTTTGGCCAAGAGCACACCCAGAACCAAGAATACAGAATAAGATTGCCAAGCCCGACACATCTTTAAAGCATAATTAAGAACGCTTTTATAGAAAAGTAAACTGCTTTATTTATTTTAGTATGACATACACACACATGCTTATACACAAGTTTCAAATATGTAGGTGTTCTTAGCCTATGTGATGTCTTAGGGTAGCAGCAGGACCCTCCTCCCCAGGATCCTAGAGAGGACAGATGCGTGATTTTTAAAAAACATGTGGGTCTGGCCCAGTTGATTGTCACCAGGCAGACCCAGTCTTACACTGAGCCCAGGAACTGGAGGCAAGCCCGCATTGCGTCTGTGCCAGCTCGGTGGCCCTTGAAACTGGTGGAACGGGTTTGGTGCCTACTTTGATCTGTGCACATGAAGCTTAGAGCTCCCATTGAGAGGCGAGTTTATAGGATTGTGATTCTGGTGTCTTTTCTGAGAAGGGAGGAGATGAAACTGGCATCTTTTCTTTCACCCGTGCCTCCCTGTATAAAAGTAGCCAGCAAGCCTGCGAATTATTAAATATATTGCTCTGTTAAGAGGGTGTTCCCCTGGCCAAGCTCCTTATTTCCTTGCTAATTGTTCCCCAGCTTCTGCGTGGCTGGGCTTCTGAGAGGATGGTGATGGGCTCTTCCCAACTTAGCGCCCCCTAGAAAGGGGGGTGGGAGATGGAAATATGGACTGTGAGCTCAGTGCAGAAACAGCATGCGTGACATGTTTATTGACACAAAGGCCTGGCCCTCACCCAGGATGAGGAATCGGTTTTACCACAGCCTGATCAGTAACTGTGAAGTGCTTTGGCCTACTCCATGCATAAGATACAGCTGAAATCTTGTTCCTGATTTCAGAGGTTGGGAAAACCCTACATTTCATAGGCAAATGACACAATATGCAAACAAAGCCCAACACTTCTTATAGGAAATCTTAAATCAATTTATTAAGATACGTATAGTAGAAAGGTCAGTTTGCTGACTTACCTATTGGAAGAGAATCACTAGAAGAACATTCTTTATTGATCTTGCAAAAGAGGAGGCTAGAATATCCTTCTCCTATTTGTTTATGTGGAATGTCACTGCCAATAAGAGTGACACAGCTGGGACGTGGCACTAGAGCCACTGGGTCCTGCTGTAGTGATAAAGTGCCAGAGCCTGGAGCCAGGTGGCTGGGTTCAAATCTCACCTCCATTCCTTTCTAATCATGCCCACTTCTCAGAATCAGTTTCCTCATCTGTAAAATGGGGATATTAATATCATCCTCTGAAGGTGCTGATAGTTTCCTATCCAGTAGCTCTTCTCTCTTTCTTCCTTCTGAGACTACCATGATTTTGTCCAGTTCAGTGATATTTCCAGTTAGGAAAACTCATTTCCCAGACTCAAGCAGAGGTCCATGTGACCCAGTTCTGGGAAATGAACCATAAGCAGATGTCACTGATGGGGCTGTTTTCCCATGGAGGCAGATTCGATTGGCACATGCCTTTGCTCTTCATGTCCCCCGAGCCGGGAACGTGATTCAGTACCCAGCCATACAGCAGCCATTGAGGAATGAGGTCACACATGAAGGGCGAAGGAGCAGATGGGATTACAAAGCATTACTCCTCGGGCAGCTGCATACATCACAGACAGCCCATTCCTCTAGTCTTTGTTATATGAGAAAAGAAAAAGAAGAAGAACCCTATTAAGTTAAGCCACATGCAGCCAAATGCAACCCTAACTGATATTCTACCCAGGAAGGCCAGTGTGAAGAATTTATGAGATATAAAATACTTAGTACAGTACACAGCCTGGCACCAAGTATTCGGTAATAGCTATTTACACTGACTTACCTATAGGAAAGAACTATTAGCAGAGTAACCTTTGGGGCCATCCTCATTTTTAGAGGCATGAATCCCTGCTATAGGAAGAGATCTCCTCCTCCTGACTGCTGTGAACCAGCTGACCCGGCCTGCTGGGTGCTGTCCTCTTGCAGCATCTCCCCTCCTGTGGCCTCAGGGAGACCCATGGAGCTCGGCCTCCTGTCATTTATCCAGCCCCCTTGCTACACCCTGGGGTGGTGTTATACCCAATGTCATCCTAAGACTCCTGGACCCCGTATGACTTTGAATCTCATTAAAATTTTTGTCTGTTTTAACTGCACCTCATAAGGGGAAACTAATGTAACTCACACAGGAGCAAGATGTGGCACCTGGCACAGGTGCATAGCCTAAGAATTGGTCTAAAAATTGAATTTACTGACTAATGTTCCACCTAACAACTTCCACACTCAACCCAAAGGCTCAAGAAGCATTTCTAGGAATAGACAGATCCTTCTAACACCAAAGCAGTATGTGATATGTGATAGTAGCATCTCAGAGGCACCACGCACATAACACATGTGATGAGCATGATACAGCTTCCTCCTTTCTGGTTTCCACACGGTTTCGAGATGCATAAGAAACACAGTTCGAAGCAAACTTGCACTGCCATCCAGACACGTTAATTTGGTTCACAACATAATTTCATCTCTTTAGAGATGTAAACCTGTCTACATCTGAGTTTGATCTCCTTTTATTAATAGCTATATTTAGGCATTATTGACATACAATAAACTGCATTGGTTTAACATGTACAATTTGATAAGTTGCAACATATATATACACTCATGAAACCATCACCCCAGTCAATATAATGGACATATATGCATCACACCCAAGACTTTTCTTGTGCCTCTTATAATCCTACCCTCCTGAGCCTTCCTGCTGTCTACCAACTGCCACCCCAAGCCTCCACTCATATATTTTCTAGTTTGCATTTCCTATAATTTTAAATAAATAGAATAATATAATATATACTCTTTGGAATCTTTCATTCAACAAATTATTTTGAGATTCATCATGTTTACCTATGTCAATAGTCATTTCTCTTATTGCTGCATAGAATCCCACTGTATGGATATGGCAGAATTTGGGTATTCATTTAACAGTTGAAGGATATTTGAGTTGTTTCTAGCTTTTGCCTATTATAGACAAAGCTGCTAAGAACACTTGTGTACAAGTTTTATATGGACATGTGTCTTCATTTCTCTTGGGTAAATACCTAGGAATAGAAGGGTTGAATCATACGGTAGCTGCATGTTTATCTCTTTAAGAAACTATCAGACTGTTTTCGAAACTAGTTGTACCATTTTGCATTCTCAAGAGCAGTGTATGGGAGTTCCAGTTTGTCTAGCTTATCTTGGACTTTCTAGTCTGTTCCATTGACTTATTTGTCTATCTTTACACCAATACCACATTATATTGATTACTGTGGCTTTATAAATAATAAGCCTTAAAATCAGTTGTTAGTTCTCCAACTTTGTACTTTTTCAGTTATTTTGGCTTTGGATTTAATTTGCTCTTCTTTTTCTAGTTTCTCTAGATAGAAGCTGAGATTATTGATTGGAGACATTTCTTCTTTTCCAGTACAGATGTTTTTGTGTTATAAAAATTCCCCTAAGTACTGTAGTATCTCTCACATTTGATTTGTTGTTTTTATATTTTTATTCACTTCAAAATATTTTCCAATACTTTTGATTTCTTCTTTGACCCCTGTGTTATTTAGATGTGTGTTATATAGTTTCCAAATATTTGGGGAATTTTCAAAAGGTGTTCTATTACTGATACTTTAATTTAATTCCACTATGGTCACAGTATATACAATTTATTGAGACTTGTTTTATGACCCAGAATGTAGCCTAACTTGGGCAAATGTTCTGTGTGCACTTGAAAAAAACGTGTTTTTCTGTTGTTTGGCAATGTTCTATTAATGTCACTTAGATCAAGTTAGTTAATATTGTTATTTAAGTCTTCTGAAAGTCTTATGTCTACTTATTCTACCAATTATTCAGAGAGGGTTGCTGAAACCTCTAGCTAATTATGGGTTTGTCTATTTCACCTTACACTTCTAACAATTTTTACTTCATGTATTTTTAAATGCTCTTATTAGATGCATAAAAATATAGGATTAGTGTGTCTTCCTGCTGAATTCACCCCTTTATCATAATGAAATGAACCTCGTTGTCCCAAGTAATATTTTTTGCTCCAAATTTACCTTGTCTGATATTAATATAGCTACTCCAGCTTTTCTGTGATTAGTGTTAGTCTGGTATATCTTTTTCCATTCTTTTACTTTTACCTAGTTTCTGGCTTTCTATTTGAAGTGCGTTTCTTGTAGCCAATATATTGTTGAATCGTACTTTTATGTATAACATGACAATTTCTGCCTTTCAATTGAGGTGTTTACAGCATCTATATTTTATATGATTACTGATATGGTTGTATTTAAATCATTCATCTTACTATTTATTTTCCATTTGTCCCATTTGTTCTTTGCTCTCCCATCCTTTTGTTCTGCTTTCTTTTGGACTGAGTATTTTTTATGATTTCATTCATCTCCTTTACTGGTCTATTAGCCAAAACTGTCTGTTTTATTATTTTATTGGTTGCTTGAGGGTTAAGAGTCTGCATCTTTAACTTATCATGGTCCACCATAAAGATATAATGCTATTACATGAATAGTATAGGAATCTTACATTAGTCCATTTCTCCCCTTCCATAGTTTGTAATATTGTTGTCATACATTTTACTTTTGTATGTTATAACCCCCACACTATATTGTTAGGTTTTTTTCTTTAAACCATCAATCATATTTCAAAATGATGTAACTACTAAAGAAAACCCTTACATATTTATTCATGTAGTTATCATTTTTAGTTCTCTTTATCTGTTTTTGTAGATGCGTATTTCCATCTGGTATCATTTTTCTTTTGTCTAAATGGCTTCCGTTAATGCTTCTTGTAGTAACATTCTGGTCTGCTGGGGATGCATTCTTTCAACTTTTGCAGGTCTGAAAAAGTCTTTATTTCATCTTCATTTTAGAAAAATAATTTTGCTATTGACAGGTTTTATCTTTTAGAACTTTATGGTGTTATTCCACTATCCTCTTGCTTATATTTTTTTCTAACAAGAAATTTGCCAGCATCCTCATCTTTGTGTGTCTTTTTTCACTGCTCATTTTAAGATCGTCCCATCATCACTGATTTAGAGTAATTTGATTATGATATGCCTTGATGTGGTTTTCATCACTGTTCTTGTGCTTGGAGTCCACTGATTTTCTTGGATCTGTGGGTTTATAATTTTCATCATACTTTGAAATTTTTGGCCATTTTTCTTTAGTATTTTTTCTGTGTCAGTTATTTATTGTTGTGTAACAAATCATTCCAAAATTTAGCAACTGAAAGTAATACTGTCTATGGATCAGGAATCTGGATACAGCTTTGTTGAGTGTCTTTGGCTTTGAGTCCTTCATGAGGCTGCAGTCAAGGGGTTGGCCAGACATGCAGTTATCACGGGTTTGACTGGGTGAATATCCACTTCCAAACTCACTTCCATATCTGCTGGCAAACCTCGAAAGATTCATTTCAAAGCTCACTCACCAGCTCATTGGCAGCCTCAGTTCCTTTGCATATAGACCTCTCCACAGGACTGCCTCACAGCATGGCATCTGACTTGCCTAGAGAAAAGAACTCCAAAAGAAAGGGAGAAAGCACCCATGATGGAAACCAGAGTCTTTTTGTAGTATTATCTTGGAAGTTATATCCCATCAGTTTTTCCTTATTTTCTTCATAAGGAGTAAGTCAATAATTCAGCCTACACCCAAGAGATAGGAATTAAAGAAAAGCATCTTACTAGGAGGCAAGGATCATTGTGGGAGGGCATCTTAGATGCCCACACTTTGCAAACTCCTCCATTGGGAATTGCAATTACACATGTAGTAGGCCACTTGAATTTGTCACAGTTCACTGATGTTGGTTCATTTTTTTTAAAAAAATTTGCTTTTCTTTCTGTACTTCATTTTGGATAGTTTCTTTTGCAATGTCTTCAAGTTCATTAATCTTTTCTTCTAAAATGTCTAATCAGCTATTAATCCAATCCAATGTATTTTTCATATCAGATATTATACTTTTTAATCTCTAAAAGTTTGGGTATTTATTATATCTTACATGTCTCCACTTAACTTTTTGAACCTATGGAATAGAATTATGATAACTGTTTTAATGTCTTTTGTTGTTGATTCTAACACCTGTGTCATTCTGGATCAGTTTGGTTGGTTTTTATACTTGTACTTTCCTGCTTCTTGGAACTTTTTTATTGGCTGCCAGACATTGTGAATCTTACCTTGTTGAATGCTGAATGTTTTTGTATTTTTATCAATATTTTTTTAGTTTGTTTTGGGGCAGAGTTAGAGTTAAGTTACTTGGAAAGAATTTGATCTTTCTGAATATGCTCTTTAGATTTCTTAGGTGGGAATGGAGCAGTGTTCAGTGTTCAATAATTATTCTCTAGCTTTAAGGCAAGACTCATGTGCATTCTACCTGATTTCCTAGGAATCTTGAGGATTTTCAGTCTATATTGTGAGAATAGGCATTATTTCTGATCCTGTGTGAGAGCTAAACACTATCACTTCTTATTTTTGGAGGTGGTTCTTTCCCTGGCCTCTAGTAGTTACTCATGTGTCTGCACTTAAACACTGAATACTTACACAGGGAGGTATTATTTCTGGAGTTTTTTCTCAGTGGATCTCTCTCCTCTCTAGTATTCTGTCCTGAGAATTCCAGCCACCTTGGTCTTCCTCATCTCTCAGTTCCATCTCCTCAACTCAGAGCTTCCTCTGGGTTTCCTTTTCCTGGACTATGGCCTGCAAGTTGTCTCAAAGCAGTGAGCTGGGACAATTGTAGGACTCACTTTTTTTGTTTTCTGTCTTGCAGAGATAGCTACCTTTGTTGTTTGATGTTCAGATTCTTGAACACCATTTTTTTTAGGTTTTGGGTTGTTTCAAGAGTGAAAATAATTCTAGTCCTTGTTACTCCATCTTAGCTGGAAGCAGAAGTTTAATGTCCAGGCAAAATATTTTAAGTGGACATCAGCAACATTGATGGTATGGCATACCAAAGGTTTTACTCTTTATTCTCTTTGTAGTGGATAGGGATAAAGGAGAAAACCTGGTGTGTATGGAGACAGATTAGGAAAGAAAGAGGATAAGAACTAGCTATTTTCCTAAGTTTAGAAGCTGATTTTCAAAACTTTACCCACATATTATTTATCTAAAAATCATTTTTCGTGCTGTCATTGGATTTCTGTCAAGGCTATCCACACATAGCTTTGAAGTCCCACAGATGCTCACATCTTTTGCTTAGAATCTATCAGCTGAGTTAGGGCCAGACTTTGGCTACAAGTTTCTCAGATGGTAATCTTTCTTGGTTCATGTCTATGAGGTTAAATGAAAAGTCTGATTCATCTCTAGTAGTTAAACCAAACCATTTGGTACTATTCACCAGTGGCCATTAATATGTCAGTGGCATTTCTGTATAAATCCTATCATCTAACTGTGAAAAGAATACTGATTAGTTTGACTGTACCAGAATCCAATTAGCTTTCCCTCTTCTCATCTAATCTTTTAATGCAATGATATTAATGTGAATTTTAATAGTGATTTATGGTAATAGCATTCCTTTACTTTCTCACATACCTAGGTAACTTCTTTTTGAGGTCAAAGTGCAGCAAAAGCTGCCTTGCCATAATTCTCATTTTTTCCAATTTCCTGTTATAATATTTTCTATAAGATTTTTAATCTTCTACTTTTAATCATATTTAACTGCGCTCCATTCTCAGGCTGACTTAGTGCACTCTTAATGTCAGACTTCACAAAGCACGTGTTTCCTGGAAAGGCTGCTTTTTGTTAGCCAAGAAGGACAGGAAGCGTTCATGTCAGTGCTCTGAGAACCCTTGTCTCCTATGGCCAGAGCAGGCGAGTTCACACCAAGTTATATAACCCAGAGGATTCATCAAGTGTTTCAGGCAGGGCAGAGGAACAGCATCAGCTTAAAAACAGCTTGGACATTTCTGAAGGGAGGAAAGAGCCTTGATAAGTGCATCTGATTAAATATTTTTTCTGCTCTGGAACTTGTTATGAACCCTGATGTTTGTCTTAGTAATACACTGCTTCCACAATCCACACAGATAAATACCAAAGAATTACCAGAAAAATAATGCTGCAGTGTGGGAAATGGCACTCTCCCAGTTGGAAAGAGCCAATGTGCATTCCCAGGCCTCTGCCACAGGAAAGAAGCAGATGCAGGGAGAAGCAGATGTAACAGTCTTAGGGCAAGAGGAAGTCTCTTGGAGCTTTAGGAATTTGAGGCAGTCATATAAGCTGTGGATAAGAGCACAAGTCCTAGGGCCTGACTGCCTGAGTTCAAACCCCAATTCTGCTACTTTCTAGCTATATGAACTTGGGCAAATTATTCAACCTCTTTGTGCCTTGATTTTCATTCTTGTAAAATGGGGAGGTGGGGAAAAGAAACAGTATCTACTTCATAGGATTGTTGTCCTGTAACAACTCAATTAAAGAGTTAATACATGGGAATAGTTATACCACTGCCTGACATATACAGGTGTTAGCTGCTATTATTATTACTGAGAGATTTTAATCAGGGGCTAGATCTGTGCTGTCCAATATGGTAGCCACAAGACACATGTAGCTATAAAGTACTTCAAGTATGGCTATGTGACAGATTAACTGAATTTTAAGTTTTACTTAATTCTATTTAATTTTAATTTAAAATAATGCTGTATTAAATTATTACTATAATTTTAAATATGTTTGAAATAATTTGGGAATGTGGGTTATTTTTTTTCAATTGTAAATTTTATGAAATCTAGATACAGATCCACTATTTCTGATGAAAATTTAGCATCGAGATTTTGACAATAAAGTGTGAGAAAAAAATAATTCATTGATTTTTAAAATATTGAATACATGTCAAAATGATAATATTTTGAATATATTGGGTTAAATAAAATATAATAAAATTAATTTTCTTTTTACTTTTTAAATATAGCTACCAGAAAATTTACAATTTGATTTATGGCTCACAACTTACGGGACAATGCAAGGTTAGATTATGAGGGACCTTATTTACTATGCTAAAATGATTAGGCTTTATCCTAAGAGCAACGGGAAGAAATAGGACCTAATTTACATATTACATATTTACATATCAGAAAATTTATGCTGGCAGCTATGTGGGAAGTAAATTTGAAGGGAAAAAGACCAGAGCTAGGGAGATCAAATTAGTTGCAGAAATGTAAGTAAGAGAAAATCATGATCTGAATGTGGACAACCATGTGCGGGGAGGAAATAGACTTATTGCAACAGTAGACTCTCTCAGTAAGGCAGGGAAAGGGGAGTCCACATTGAGCGCAGGGTATATGACTTGCAGAATTGGGTAGATTTTCTGAAAAGAAGCCTAGAGGATAAGAAACATGAATGTAATTTAAGTGTTAGACTAAATCCCTTTAACAAAAGACCTGGTTCCTTCAGCTCAGTTAATCAGATTGCAGAGGCTCCCACAGCAAAATATTGCTTTGGGGGGCCATTGCCTGGTTTATTCTTTCCCAGATCTGCTCCTCCATTCGGAAGCACTAACTGAGGTCTAGAAACTCTCTCTAACCATCTCTCCTTTTAAATCAACAACAACCCAGACATACTTCAACATTGTTACTACCATCTGCTAAACATAATTAATAGTCCTCCTTATTTTGTACTCAAAGGGCTTCCAGAATTCAAAGGGAGTATTTTTAAAATGAAGATGACAGAGACATTCCTCCTTAAGAAACAACGCAGTTCCATGGAAAGAACACAGGCTTGAAAGCCAGACATCCCTGCTCCTGGATCCCAGTTCTGTCACTTTCCGATTCTGAGTCCTGGCACATGAAAGACTCATGAACAACATTTGTTGAAGAGATGATGTTTACTTAACTCCTCTGAGCCTCAGCTTCTTGATTTGTATAAATGAAGCAATTATTTCCACTATGAAAGATTGCTACATGGATGAGATAATCTTGAAATAAAGTGTCTGGCACTTCATTGATACTAATTAAACAAAAGCATTGATGATTATACTTTGAAATAAAATAAAGACAGAGGGTGAAACTATTTGTGGCAGAGCCTTAATACATTTTGTGTTGCTGTAAAGGAATACTTGAGGCTGGGTAATTTATAAAGAAAAAAGATTTATTGGCTCATGATTCTGAAGGTTGGAAAGTTCTAAATTGGGCATCTGCATCTGGTGAGGACCTCGAACTGCCTCCACTCATGCTGGAAGGCAGAAAGGGAGCCGGTGTGTGCAGAGATCACATGGCGAGAGAGGAAGCAAGGGGGAAAGATGCCCAGCTCTTATTTAAAACCAGCTCTATTAGTTCTGCAGGAGCTAACAGAGTGAGAACTCACTTGGCCCCAAGGAGGGCATCAACCTATTCATGAAAGATTTGCCTGCATGACCCAAACACCTCCCCATAGGCCTCACCTCTAACACTACTGATCAAATTTCAACATGAGGTTTGGAGGGGGCAAACACTCAAACCACAGCAGGTGCATTTCAAATACTGCACATAGCCCATTTTTGTCTTTAGCTACCATTTTGTATATTTCCAGGTAAATGGAGACATGGCTGGCATGGACCTCCTAAATCTTGAGGTGATCCTAAACCCCAATCTTTTGTTGTGAGCATCAACCTTTGGCCTTCTCTTCACCAAGTCTCTAAGGAGGGCTGTGTTCCCACTAACAACACCATCATTGTTAATTGTCTTATTTTACCAGCACTCTTCCCTCTCTTTTGTACCCCCTGGGAGAGAAATCTTAGAAACTCAAAACGCTAAAAAGAGAGGACAGGAGGGATCTGAGCCAGAACAAAGCTCTTGGTTTACCCACATACTGATTAACTAACTTGGCTAGTCTTGAAATGGCAACTGAAGCTTTTGTGTATTAGCTGAAAAGATCACCCTTTGACCTGCTCTCTTTTGCGCTCTGAGTATATAGCTGCACTTTCCAAGTTTGGGTTTTATCACAGCTTAAACAAATATTTTATGTATAAAGTATGGAAAAGCAGGCCAATTGCTCTTCTCTCTCTTCTAAGAACAATGCCACTGTTCTCAAACATTTTGCAAGAAACTTACACACTCTCACTCGCTGGGCTGAACAGAGAACACTGAAGAGCCATTAGAGTATGAGGCAGTCTGCGTGGTGGTGCTGATGAAATGGCCAAGACACAAAAGGCTTGCCCAGTCAAGGACACTTGGTGATAATGGTTTCAGAGAAACAAGGCCCTGAACCTTTCATCCATCAAACCAGTATTTGCAAAGTGGCTCCACTGTACCCTCCCAAGTCTGACCCTACTAGAAGACCTGATCCTTCTTCTAAGGGCCTTATCATTTACAGAGAGTGACAGAACACATCCCTGATATAAGCAGAAATCAGCTAAATACTTAACTGCATGATATTGACTATACGGGAAGAGTTTCCAGGAAGGGGAATTGATGTGGGCTGATGACGCCGAAAAGGTCTACATGAAGAAGGCAGAGGTTAAGCTGGGCTGAGAAGGATGAGTAAAGTTTCAGGAAACAGAGGAGTGAAGGAAGAGCATTGAGAAGTGAAAATGTGCTACAGTGAGTGTGTGTGTTGGGGGAGGAAAGAAGATTCAAAGACAAGGAGGTGCAGAATGGTAATGTGTACGCTATTCACTCAAAATCTTCACTCTCACCTGTATTTCATGCAATCCCCTGCCCCATTTCCCTCCTCTCTCAAGCGCCACCTAACAATTCTCTTTTGCTAACTTAAAATCCCCTCTTATACTGTAGCTTGTATCCACCACCCTTTCTCATGTATAGACTTAAACCCATTTCCAATGTTTCACATGCGGAAGCTCCAAAAAAAGAGCAGAAGATTCTTGTGAGTTCCCAGCACGAGGCTGAGCACGTGCGTGCTAAACACTACGCAGTGGCTGAATTGAATGTATTTCCCTCAACTGCAAGTCTCTGAGAGCACCAAAGAGTTTCACAGTTGCCATCCTGGCATTTTAAAGAGATGACGTGGAGGACGAAAATGCTGGTAACAACTACAGAGGAATCTAAATCTTTTTAAATTTGGGGGAAACTAAAGCTCTGAAATTGTAGGGTACATTCAATATCTGGCATGGAAAAGAATCACTTTGTCTTTCTTTTTCTTCCCCTCTCCTTCCCTCCCTCTCTTCTCTCTCTTTCTCTCCTTTTCTTTCTTTCCAGAATTTTCCACAAATGAGTTCATTCGTAAAGATAAGGTCAAGCTTTGATGACAACACCTCCTAAAACTGAGGCCTTTGAACACACTGATCTGGACTGTCCCGAAATCACTCCCTATAATTTGTTCAGCTTGATTCCACCCTGAGTGTCCGAGCGGTTGGTGCCCACAGCCCCTTCGGGGCCGTGAAGGGAAGGCGTCCTTCCTCCCCCTGCTCCGAGGCTCTGAGGGGGCTGGCCGGCTGCCTGGCTCTGCCAGAAAGTGGCATGACCACCAGCACTACTGTGGTCAGCACAGGAAGAAAATCTCGGGTATTCACAGCTAAACTATGGTTTGAGAAATGCTGGCGACTGAGGCTTCGCTGGGTGAAGGGACCAGAATAGCAGCAGAAACGCACTCTTTGACTCTGTCTCTCCCCCACACAGGCCCTAAAGGAACCAGAGAAAGGGTCACTATGTTCACAGCTGGGCTTGGCACAGTCTCAGTCTCAACGTGAGGGCCAGTGCAAAGGCCAGTTTCCTTTGGGGTTTTTCTGAGGATGGCATAGGAATTCTCATGGCCCCTCCTACTTCTAAGCACCTTCCTTTGGCCCTACGAAAGACCCCTAGAGCCCAGGATTTTTCAGTCGAGATCAAAAGTCCCCAGATGCCTCTTCCGTGGGGGACCACGTGGCAGCACTGTCCCCATTATTTCAGCTCACATCAGCACATGCCCGTGAGACTCTGGCATCAGTATCACCATGTCGAGTGAGGAATCCATCCATGCTAGTTGGATTTTTTTTTTCTTTCCAATGTTCCTTTTCACAGTGGAACCAAAGTAGAATATGCTTCTGTCGCTGGTACACAGATAACCAACATATGCTAAATCCCTGTCTTATTTATGCGCCAGTGATCTAGGAAACAGAGAGGAGAGAAGTGCCTCCTTTCTATTTCATCTTTGCTTTAAGACAAATGGGCCTGGACACAGGCAAATGTATCTGTAGCAAAAGATTAAATGCTGGAATCAGGGTCCTGTGCTCTGTGCTCCTTAGTTATTTTTATTCACTTAAGAGAATCAGAAAAAGCACAGGAGGCCCTCAGGACATGAAAATTAAATGTGGCGGCAGAAATTGGCATCTGCAGAGCAGCGCAGGCAGGCTGGCCCCATGGGCAAGGCACCTAAAAGGCCTTGAGGCTGCTCTGACCAAGCTGGAGGAAAGCTGGGGAGGGGCCGTTTAAAGGGAACAAGTTCTCTCTCTTCTCAGGATTAGCTTGCCTACTGTCCTCCTGCTAAGGAGGGTCAGGAGGGCTTGTTTGTTTAAAGGGCATTCAATGTCAATGAC
Source organism: Avahi laniger (assembly GCA_963575035.1). Taxonomy (NCBI): domain Eukaryota; kingdom Metazoa; phylum Chordata; class Mammalia; order Primates; family Indriidae; genus Avahi; species Avahi laniger. Next base: position 10,836 of record CAUYSK010083920.1, on the reverse strand, counting down.
TGGTTTTTCCTCCATAAAGACTGACAGTTTACAGAAAATCCTTTGGCAGGGTGATTGCAATCTTGTTTGTACCAGAGCAATAGAAATCTTGGTTATAAATATGCAAAGCATAATGAAAAGATTAAGGCTGGTGGCTGGGGTGCGAATTGGTCTGGGTTGTTTACTCCCTGAGGAATGCCTTCCCTCCATCTTTCTCTCCCAGCGCCATCCCACACACAGAGGGGAATCCACAAGGACAGAGACCTTCCCATGCCCCATTCCCTTGCTTCCCGGAGCTTGCTCTGGTGTGGAGACCTGGCTCTGTGAACGTGAGGATCCACACGTGGGCAGGAAGGGCAAGGCGGAGAGAGGGCAGGCAAGGAAACGGGCTCCCTGACCCAGGCCCGACTGGCCTGGCGGGGACCAGGCTTGGCATAAGTTTTGGCCAAACCGAGTGGGTTGCTGTTGGACTAACCATGAATTTGGGTCTGTTTCAGAGATCTCTGAGCGATAAGAGAAGGTCATATTGAACTCTTCCGGTGTTCACTCTGGCCTGGATGCGCGTTCTTAGGGCCAGGCCAAATCTGTTCTAGAAGAGGGCAATTAAATACGTGATTAAGTCCCAGGGTTGGAATTTTGGCTCCATCATTTATGAGCTCTGGGTCCCTGGGCAAGTGGCTCAACCTGTTTCCCCTTTCTCTGTTCTGTCCTGCCAAGATTGTTATGAAGACAAAATGAGCCAATGAATGTAACGTATCATGCGTGGGACACAGGGACTGCTCAGTCAGTGGAGGCTGTGACTAGAACGTCTCGCCCAGGTAGCGGAGGGTGGTAGATTGGCTTGCCAGGAGCCCGAGTTTACTTAGAACCCCTTTCCTGGCTTTGCGCTGCTGAAGCCTCCAGTGTTCAGTCTCCCGTCAGCCCGGGCCCGCTACTACCTGCTGCGGTTCTCACGCTAGGTCTTCGTGTGCACCGTCCTGCCTCCGCGTGCAGCGGCACCTCCTGCCTGGTCACTTTCCTCAAGGGAACAGCGCAGGCTCTAAAGCACCGGAATGAGGCGGAAGCATTTCTTCTTTCATTCAACTCAAAGTTATGGTTTAGATCTTCAAAGGCCAGATCCCAGGGATTTCTTAGCCTACGTTGGGGAGGCAATTTGCACATGGATGTCTGGCTTGTTTCTGTAAGAACCAGGCTCAGAATTTAACGTCCTACATGTCAGAAACAGAAAGTAAAATCTATTCTATCAGGACAGGGAAACCCTAAAGCATGGTACAGTACCCCAGAGCAAGTAACAGCTGTGGATAGTTAGCACCCCTAAACCAAGAGGGGCCAGACAGGGGGCAGCTATAGAATGGGGCAGGAGAGGCTGTCTGTCAGGGGCTGTGGTCTGCAACGGAGGGATGCAGCCAGGCTGCGGCCACCTTGCAAGAAAGAAGCATAGGGAGTACATATCCCAGCCTCACTTTCCCACTTCCCTCGGATCCCTGCCTGTGCTCCCCAGAGGCGAATTCAACAGGAGCTGGAGAGCATGGGACCCGCGTGGCAATCCCCACTGGCCAGCCTTCCCTCCCAGGGTGGAGAGCAGGCGGAGCAGTGTGAAGTGTGCATCAGACAAACAGAAGAGAAGCAGTTTGGAGGGAAAAAAATCAGTCCTACCCGAAAGGATCAAATTGATCTTGCTATGTGTAAACTCCAGATGCCGGTACCAGCGAGCCCTCCCCCTCTGAATCCACAACCTACGAATTCCTACTGATTTCTCTCACGGAGTTTCTCCAGCAAAATACAAATTTCCATTGTACAATTTATTGTTTAAAGAGGCTATAAGTTGTCTAGGACTGTATTAGGAAATTTACAAATAATAATTAAACCGGAGTAATCACAACAAACAAAACACCGTATGGCAACAATATCAGTAAAGATTGCAACCATGAAATGACCAAGATCCCTTTGTGAGCCAAGAGCCTTACTATAACATTTTTCCACGTGGCTTCCCTCCCTCAGTAAAGCAGAGCTCTGTCAAGCATCACTGCCCCCGCCACCCTGTTTTCTGTAATGCCACCAGGAAGGAAGTGCACACGGAGCTCCCAGTCACTTCATACTTTCCCGGCATTCTCCGTTTCTCTTGCAACCATGTTCAAGTCGATCAAAGCTTGTGATTTTTAGTTTTCCTGTCTATTGGGTCGACAAGAAAGAGCATACACTCTTCTCTGGCCTTGCTTTTTTTTTTTTTTTTTTTTTTTTTTTGCTCTGTTATTGAAGATTAAAATCCCTATGTGGAAGCTTTTCCTAGGTTGGTCAAGTGCCCTGGAAACAGCCTCTGAGACAGAGTTGCATGCAGAAGGCTTATTGGGAGAGTGTCTTTGGACAGACATCTGTAAGGACCCCAGGGAGGCAGGGATGGGCAAAGACAGAAGCTGACCCACAAAGCAGCCATAGCAGAAGCCTCAGCCCTTCCTGTGAGACACTCTGGAGCTAGGACAGCCCTTCAGAGATGTCTTGATTGAGGCAAATGTGCCGGCCTTTGCCTCCTCACATCAGCCAGTGATCGGCCACTGGCTGTCTCTGGGAAGAAGTACAACCTGGAGTGACACAGCTCTCTGTAGCCAAGGACAATTCCCACTGGGCCATGTGGCTATGAACTGTCAGCAGCCGAGCATCCCAGCAGCTGGGCCATGAGTACCTTGCTTCTGAAGAGGGGACCTCAGCAGAGCACCACAGTATCCACTCACCCCACACGGATCCTCTCAGGGCTCTGGTTAGTTTTCTTGCTTATGAAAACATAGAAGCACTAGTGGGTTGAACTATAGCCTTGCTGCAGCTGCTCTCGTGCTCATAATCAATGCTCATTGTCTTTGTTCTCCACCACTCATCCTGGGTTTCTCTCACCCTCAGCCAGCACTTGCGCTACTCTAGGTGACCAGACTGGTGGGGTGCCTAGACCCTCCTCTCTGAGGAATCTAATTCCTTGGTTAACAGGTCCTTTGCAGGCTGTGGCTATTGTACCTGTCCCTATACCACTAAATATGGGCATGGGAGTGGCCAAACGCATCCCAGCCAAAGCCCTCCAGGTAGGAAAGGCAAATCCATACCTAGAATATGTGTCAATCCTAGTCAAGATGAGTTGTTCCTCCTACTAGGATTGAAAAGATTCAAAGGAACTAACTTGCTACCAAAAGACTTGTTGGCTTCCTTGAGTGGGGTGTCACTCTTTGCTGCTGGCAGGTTAAACGGACAGTCAGCAGCATCCATAGCTAAAATAGGACTATACGGAAGCCTTCATCTCCTCCATCATGGCTGCTCTGTTCAGGAACCCATTGTGCAAGCACTGGGTTTGGAAAGGGCAGAGCCTGGCTGACATCTACTAGATGAGTCACCTGGTTATTTAGTGCCTTTTCTGCAGCATATGCTATTTGGTGGGCATTACAAAAATCTTCATATTAATAATTTGTGCCCACCCCCATAGACCCATTCATGTGTCTCTTTCACAGACATTTTTGTCCCCAACCTTTCTATTGTTTTCTTCCCAGGCCCTGACAAACCAACCAAGTCATCTGCAACGTGCTCTGTTTCCAAGGACCATTCCAGGTACCAACTCTTTTAGGTTGGGTGCCCTAGAAACCAGATGCTGAGACAGAGAGTTGTATGCAGAAGGTTTATTTTTTTAATTTTTATTTATTTTTTAATGTACTAGGACTGGATGAAAGGTTTATTTTGGAGGACACTCCTGGGATACACATTTAAGGAATTGAGGGAAGCAGGGTTGGGGAGAAGGACAAATTGAACAGGGCTAGATGTTTTTATCCTTATATTCTCATATCAGTCAGTCATTGGCCACAGGCTGCCCCAGGTAGAGGCTCATAATCTTGAATGAGACATACGGTCAGCTGAGGGCAATGTCTAGTGAGGAACACAGGTATGTGTTGTCAACAGACAATATTTCTAGCAGCTGGGAGATGGTTATGTCAGCCCTAAAGAAGTAATCTAGCTAGTGCACCACAGTATCCACTACAGTTACACCATCAATTTATTCTAATTCAGGTTCAAGTTTTAGCCACTGCTGTATAAGAAATTACCCAAAATTTAGTAGCTTAAAACAATCATAAACATTTACGTGTATTGAATCAGGAATTTAGAAGCAGCTTAACTGGTTGGTTCTGGCTCAAGGTCTTTCACAAGATTGTAGACAAGATGTTGGCCAAGCCTACCTCTCATCTGAAGGCTTGACTGGGGCTGGAGAATCCATTTCCAAGATGGTGCACTCCTATTGCTAGTACGTTGGTGGTGGCTGTTGGCAAGAAGCCTCAATTCCTGGTCCTATGAACCTTTCCACAGAGCTCTCTGTTAGGAGAGTCCTCATAACAGAGCAGCTGGCTGACTCCTAAGCAAGACAGAGTAAGGCAGAAGCAAAAATACCTTTTATGACTCAACCTTGAAAATTACACATCATCATTTTCACAATGTCCTGTTGTTTATGTGTGTCAGCCCCGTCGACTGTGGGAAGAGACTACTCAAGGGCATGGGTACCAGAAGGCAAAGACCACTGGGGTCTTCTTGGAGATTTGCTACCACAAAGAAGCTTCACAGATCTAGAAGTCTTGAACCAAAGATTCTTTTGTCAAATGCTCATGTCATTTTAATAATGAACTCAGTGTTTGAGAGGGGCTGACAGGTTATAAATACCCAGAACTTGAAGATGGTTAGAATTCAACTACTTGAGGACCATTACTTTTCTTCCTGCTACATTATTTAATAAAGTACATATAACTCTGTTTCCAGAAAGCCATCCATCACTGTAATACCCTTCTGTTGCAGGAGATTTTGCCACAATTTTAAAATCTATTTTTTCTTACCCTAGAAATAGTTTGGAAAATCAGGTCATTGTGCTCAAAGAGCTTGTGCCATGAAATTGCATTTTTTTTTTTTTTTTGAGACAGAGTCTTACTCTACTGTCCTGAGTAGAGTGCCGTGGCATCAGCCTAGCTCACAGCAACCTCAAACTCCTGGGCTCAAGCAATCCTCCTGCCTCAGCCTCCCGAGTAGTTGGGACTACAGGCATGTGCCATCATGCCCGGCTAATTTTTTCTATGTATTTTTAGTTGTCCATCTAATTTCTTTTTATTTTTCGTAGAGACGGGGTCTTGCTCTTGCTCAGGCTGGTCTCGAACTCCTGAGCTCAAACAATCCACCCGCCTCGGCCTCCCAGAGTGCTAGGATTACAGGCGTGAGCCACCACGCCCAGCCTGCATTTCTTTTGATTGGGATCTTCTCACATTTTCTGGGATTCCATAGAGAAGCTTACATGTTACAATCTTGGAGACCTTTATTATTATTTTACTCTTTTATTCAGGGCAAGTTATCTAAGTTTGTGATTGGTAATTATATTCATAAAAAATTATTAAGCTCTGCTAGCCAGCACTCTGAAGGAAGGCAGCTAAACTTGGCTTGAAGAGCACTGCAAAGAGAGAAAAATGCACAGTTCCTGCCTCTTAAAGACATTGATATCCTGTGAAAGAAAAAACACAAACCCATTATAAGCCCATAAGAATGATATAGATGTAGCAACCAAACCAAAAACTTTCATGGAAATAAAATCTTACCAAAGCTCTCTCTGGCCTCTATCTTTTGGCAAATGCTTTTCTAATCTAGAAACAGACCCAATTTGAAAATAGAAGAGCAAATCCTCTGCTAGCCTCATTGCAGGGATGGACTGCAGGACAGGAGAGGAGGGGCCATCCCTTACTGCTGGCCACCGTAGTGCCTGGAGGAGTCAACACCAGCTATAGATAGAATGTTGCCTCCACGACGCCCTCTCTACCCACCAGATCATACCACATCCCCTTGACTGAGGGATGCCCTTTTGCCCAAGGCTGTAATTCATTTCCATGACTACCAGGAAGGTCAGAACAAACACATTTCTACCAACAGGAGCTAAATTTATTTCAAAGCTAGAAAATCAATATCCTTTATTTTGTGGAGGTATATACAATTGCTTTAGAGACATTGTACTCAGGTCTGATAGGGAAAGTCTACATGGCCTGAACTTAGTTTACATGCTGGGCTTGGATTCAAAAAGAATGGGATCTTCCATTTATTCACTCATTTTTTCAACAAACAGATTTATCGCTCATGCAGGTATTACTATGTTAGACAAAGGGAATACAGAGCTTAACAGAATAAACTTCCTGTCTTAGGAAACTCAACAGTTATGTAAACAGAGAAATAAGAAACACATTGATAAACCCTGTGATGGACATATGCACTGAGCTTTTGGAGAAAAATCTTAGAATTTGATGGGTGAAAATGGGGAAGAAAGTGTGCTTTAAGCAAGGGCAACAGCATTTTCTAAGACATGAATTCAGAAAGAACATGATTTATTTAGTCAATCGCTAGCTAGGCCAGAGTTTAGATAGTTTGTGGAGAAGGGGTTTGAGACTGGGCTTGATGTGAGCCTGGTCACGACAGGTTTGGTAAGTTCCCCCTAGGAGGTGAGATTTATTCTGAAGGCAATTGAGAACTTCTGAAGGCCCTTAAGGAGAGTGAAATGATTGTATTTGTCTCAAAAAAACAAACAAACAAAAAAACCCCTCTGGGAACAACAAAGAAGAAGGACAAGAATGGATGAGAATAGATCCCCAGGGAACTCCCACATTTATGGGGGAACAGAGCCAAGAGGCAGACAGAGGGAGTAGCCACAGAAGTAAGAGGAAATCCAAGAGAGAGTGGTTTTGCGGACTGAGAAGGAGGAACAGAGGGTGACCGAGGCCAAAGAGAGGTCAAGAAGGGCAAGGACTGAAGAGGATTGGATGAGCAGCCAGGGAGGAATTAGAGCCCTCAGGGAGAGAACTTTCTGTGAAGAGGGAGGGGTAGATTTCAGGTAAGGAGGAAATGGAGTGAGGAAGAGGAGACAACGAATGCCACCTTTTCTAAAATCCTGGCTCTGAAGGAACAGAGGTCCCTCGTTGGAAGCAAATATGCAATTGAGGGGTTTTTTAAAGACAGGAGAGATTTGAGGACATTCCTGTGTGAATGGAAGACACAGGAAAGAGTGTGGGTGATTGAAGAAGCAAATTTCTAAAGACTGGGAAGGAATGGGATCTAGAGCACAGGTTGGAGGGCTTTGTCCAGGAGGAAGGACACCTCTGTCACCGTCCAGTGAGGGCCCTCAGACGCACAGGAGGGTGTGGGCCGGGGGATTGCAATGGGGCAGTTTCCCTCGGTGCTTCTGGTATCATCTGTGTGGTGAGGGGCTAAAGCCCCCCTGGGCACGCAGGGAAGGTGTTGGTGGGCTCCAGGACAGGAGACGGGTAGGAGAGTTTGAAATCGGCACTGCGGAGAAGGAGAGAGAGAGGCTGCCTGGGGAAACGTGGAAGAATTCTTGTGTTAAGATGTGGTCTCCTTTCCTCATATGTGAGAAGGAAAGAGAAGGTCACATTCCACTAGATTCTGCGACATTAGGCAATGCAGGTACCATCCCAGGCTTTCTTCTTCCTTATAAAAATTATCGCTAAGGTTCTTGAAGTTTTAACTCTCATTTCTGTTTCTTTTCTACTCCCTTTAAAAAATAAAAAAAGAAATAACTATACATCAACTAACTGGCAGTGTGTCATAACTGAGGAGAGATGGCACTTCCTCTCTGAGTGCCTGAGAAAACAAAGTGACTCAGCTTCTGGTGTATTAATTAGAGTCCGGTTTACTTCCATGAAAATAGAGTCTATTGTACCATCTTTATATATTTAAACCTTTAGTGACAAGAACTCTTGGAATACATCCAGAGCAAAATGCGGGCGAGGCCCTCAATCACAGTGACGCTTGTTTTTTGAACACATGAGATAGTTCCATTCAATTCGATAAGTATTTATGGAGCACCATCTATGTACGTATAACCATTTTGTAAAACCTAGACTAAATGCTCCAATTTTGTTTGGGGCACAAATAACAACTCTACGTCATTTTGTACCTCATTTGTGGAAAGTGTTATGATCACAGTCATGGTATAATTCTTAAAAAATTTATTTTTGACAATTCTTCCTTCCAAAATTCTTCCACAATTTAAAAAACTCAAATAACAGCAAAAACTCCCAAGTCCTTTTCTAGAGGATACTGCTCACTCAGACTGATTCCCCCAAGAATAAAATGAGAAGGAGAGGCTTGAAGATGAAACCAGTATGTGAGAATGGGGAAGAAAATAATCAACTCAAATCCGCAAACCAGTTATTTCTCAGAAACCAAGCCTCTCTTCACCTCGCTTTTATTTCTGAGAACACAGAATCCCCAGGCTCGATGCAAGGGCCATTCCCACTGACAGCTCAGGGAACTACCCCACTGCTGCTATTGCATTTGGGGAGCTCAACTCCCCAACATGGTGGGAAGTAAAGTAGTGACAATCACGTGGTTTGTGCAATCAACACTTACTCATTTTATTTATGGTGAGGGGACAATGTTGACCAGCTAGGGCGCTGCTTTCAAAGCGAGGCAGGATTGGGGAACGTGCTCCTCTGCACTTCTCTTTCTGGTGACCTGGATTCTATTGTTCAGGGCCCACATTCTTGCAAACTAATTTATAATGTATTAGTGGCTACCTACACGTTATTTTTCTATTCATTTGTTGGGTTTACTTCCTATCCCCATAGGAAATTGTAAGTACCAAGAAGATGGGATTAGTTCTCTTTTGTTCACTTCTGCTTCCCCAGTACTTTTTCTTTTTTCTTCTTCTTTTTTTGAAATAAATTCCCTCTGTGTTGCCCGGGGATAGAGTGCAGTGGCGTCATTATAGCTCACTGCAACCTCAAACTCCTGGACTCAAGCGATCCTCCTGCCTTAGCCTCCCAAAGTGCTGGGACTACAGGCATATGCCACTGTGTCCACCTTCCCTAATACTTAGAACAGTGCCTGGCACAAGTAGATGCTTAATAATTATTTGCTGAATTAATCAGATGAAAATTCAATTTAGATATCTCACGTTGGTTTTCTTTCCACAATCATGCATTCCCAGAATATGAGGATGGGTAGGAGCCTGGATTCCCGAGCATCTGAAAATTATAAAGTTCCCAGCTCAGATGGTAGAATGACATTTTCTTTCCCTATAGATCATGGCCAAAAGTAAGACCTTTGTTACTGTTCCCGCCTGTGCCAAATGAGGTGGTTTTGTCTCTGTCACTCTCATGGGATGAATAGTGGGTTTTTTTTTTGTTTGTTTTTTTTTTTTTGGTTAATGTCAGTAATGTCACAGAATCATATATTTGTAGGCTAAAAGATCATCTAGGCCAGTTTTCTTTTTTGAGCTACTTGTAAAAGGAATGTAGACTGTGGTATCCATATATATTTCTAAAATCAAATCTTGCTAGCTTTTATTAGAATAATCCTATATCTTGTTTTTCAAATGGGATACTTAGATATTGAAAGGAGAAGCTATTAATAATTACACAGTACAAAAAGCATAAATTGGGACTATCCTAGAAAACCTAGGGTGAATTTATCATTATTCAATAAGCAATTGATTTATAGGATTTTTAAAAGGATGAAGTCCTTGGAGAGAAAAATAATTTAAAATAGCAAGAAGAATCCTTGAAGGAGTCTTTCTTCTGCTGCTATCAGGAATTATCTTTCATAAATTATCCCAAGTTGAAAAGACCAGTCTTCAGCCATCGTTGGGAACCTATTTCAGCCTTAACAAGTTCATGGATATTGACATTCAAACTTTCTTTCCATGTCCACTGTGCATGCTGCATGTGAAGACTTCCAAATGGCAGCAACCATCAATTCAGAACAATCTTTGTTTTTCCCTGAGCTAAATAATTCCAAGCCTTTTATATTAACTTCCTTCTTATCTTATTGTCCAATCTTTTAATTAGACTTGTTGGTCTCCTTTGTGCCTTTTCCAAGGTTCTCTCTGGGCCCCACTGACATTTGATACCCAGATTCATGTCTGATGTAGTAGGAAGGATCTAGTTGGCACTGTTTCTACTGCACCATAGCTGCGAAAACTCTCTTGCAAAGAGAATGCAGCACTTGATATTCAAACCACTAATACAAGTCAACATCTAGCCGTGAACGTTCTTTTAAGAACTTAAAACACATTAGGACCATCTATTAATCCTCTACTTTGCTATAATCTTTCAGAAACAACTGCTTGTTCTTAAACTTTTAGTAAAAAGCTACCATAAAGATCTCCAGCTTATCTTGTCTAAACATTAGAGATAAATGACTTTTCTAATTTTGTGACTGTAGAGTGCTCCTTTCGTGAGAGCTTTGGGATGAAGAAAGCAGTTAGCAGGCATTCCAATGCCACGATATTGAGAATGTGGGAATTGCCTTGTACTGGGGACAAGCAGTGCCCAGAAGGCACACTTGGCAAGAACACACTGCTGTTTAAATGCATACATTGAGTCGTCCTTGGTTCTTGCTTGGCTGAACCCAGGTACACAGACTCTAAGACTGACAGGGCCTGAAAAGTCCCTGATTAGCAAATGCAACCCCTCATGTTCTGGATGGCAGGACTGGGCAGTAACTTCTTCCATCCACGCAGGTCTTTGTGAAGATGGAACAATGTGTCTTCAAACTTCACAGAAGTTCTCATCTGATATGATATGATTCCTCTTGTCTGATACAGTTCCTTTCAGAAAGTGAGGGCTATTCCTACCTCCCAGATCTCTTTCAATGCAGTGGTTTGAATAAGGCACTTAAAAAATGTGTTTAAGATTTCTTTAAGGCCGGGCGCGGTGGCTCACGCCTGTAATCCTAGCACTCTGGGAGGCCGAGGTGGGCGGATCGTTCTGAGCTCAGGAGTTCGAGACCAGCCTCAGCAAGAGCGAGACCCCATCTCTACCAAAAAATAGAAAGAAATTAATTGGACAGCTA
>CAUYSK010083918.1:0-16308 GCA_963575035.1 Avahi laniger | reverse complement strand
CTCTTGCTCAGGCTGGTTTCGAACTCCTGAGCTCAAACAATCCGCCCGCCTCGGCCTCCCAGAGAGCTAGGATTACAGGCGTGAGCCACCGCGCCCGGCCCATTATTTAGTTTTAAACATATACACACACAAATATGTTTAAGGGCATCACCAAAATTGATATAATTTGAGAAGAGATTGTAAGTAATAATCACCACTAACATTTGGTCATTTTGCTTGTACATATTTACTGAATTTTCTATAATAAGCATGGATTAATTTTATAATGAGAAAAATTACTAATTTATTCCTGTTTATTACGTATTTGTGCTCAGAGTATTTACTGCGTGCAATTCTAGTCTATGAACTATAAGAAAGGCAAGATGGAATTAGAGAGTCTTCAGAAATGGGCAAATGAAATTATTAAGTGCTTTCTGCCAGGCATTATCTAGACATTTTATATAATTTATTCATTATTTAATCTTCGCAACTACCCTATGAGGTGATTAGAATTACTCTGCTTATTTTTTACTGGACAAGTCAAAGTTGCCCAAGGACTCCAGGCTAAAAAGGGAGGGGCTAGAATTTTAACCCAGGAAATCTGGCTCTAAGAGCCACTGCTCTTAAGTAATACACTATGCCATCTCTATAATTGAAATTGCTTCAATAATACATCCACCTTTTAGGTAATGTCTTACTATTTTATACTAAATCTAATTCATAGGAAATGCTAAGAAACCACGTGGCAGCTCTGATCTAGATCTCACAAAACAACATAACCACTGCTTCACAGAATGACCTTTAGTTTGCTTTCAAGATCAAAGTCACAAAGGGCCCACAATCAGCCAGTCCACCTAAAAATATTTAGATGTCCTTATTCTATTTTCTACTTGATCTGCAACAGATTAACGAACTTTGCATATGGTATAATGATATCTGTTAATAATCCAATAATGAAGTGAATTACAGTAACTGGACAAATTGTGAAATAAATTTGAGGTTATTGAATAGCATATATAAGATTTGGCTCTATATACTACAAAAGGTGCAAGGCAGTAATCTGCCACACAACCAAATACTTTTCATTGCTGTCGCCTAGGACTACTAAACAACTAGCTGTATTAAATATCATCTTTTGCCTTTTTAAGAATGTTTAGCTAAGCTCTTATCATTTTTAAATTCCTGTTGAATTCAGCTGGTCAAAGTCCAGCAGCACCAAGAACCAACCATTCTCCTCTAAAAACAATTACAGTAAGTTAATCAACCCTTGCTGATTAGGAGAGTAAGGCAGTTTAACTGTACAACAGATTATCTGCTTTCTTGGAGCTTCCTGTTGTCTGCTTGGTTAGATTTAACACCTTCTTCAAGTCTGGACTGCCCTCCACAGCACTGGGGAAAATAAAAGGGAAGAGAACACAGTAATTTTGAGGTAAAACAGAAAGGCAAATAAAGAAATTGCAGAACTCCTAAAAGGAGAAACAAACCATGAAGGAAGGTAGAAAGGAAATAGATAGGATACCAGTTATGGAGCCTAGGTTTGGGGAGAAGAGCCCATTTATCTGCCCCAAGCCTAAATTTCTAGTTAAGCATAAAGGAAACACTGTGTATAAAATACTCCAGGTATTTTTCCTTGTCACAACAAAGTGGGGAGGGTGATGGTATTCCTCGAATCTAGGGAATAGAGGCCAGGGGAGTTGCTGGACATCCTAAAATGCACAGGACAGTCCCCCATAGCAAAGAATTATATTATCCATCTCAAAATGTCAACAGTGTCGAGGTGAAGAAATTCTGATGAAAAATTCCCTTATGCTACTTATTAGCTGTGTGACCTTAGGCAAATGACCTATCCTCTCTAAGCCTCAGAGCTTCCTTATCTATAAATGGGGATAATAATAGTATCTATTTTAATTTGGTTGGTACAAGGATTGAATGAAATAATGTACTTAACAGGCTTAGCACAGTGCTTGGTATGTAGCAGGTGCTCTTATAAATGTTTTGTATACTATTACAGTAGTAAAAATAAGTTTAAATTCATATTTTCACAGACATTAAAGTTTAGGAAAAACTTTATTATTCAAAGTCAAAATTCCTAAATGAAAACACTATAGAATTACAATCACAACATATTTTTGTGTAAAACTTCTTTCCTTGTCAATTAAACAAAGCAACCTTTCCTGGTAGACCAATACCAAATCAATGCCAAATTTAGAATTAAGAAACAAACAATAATAAATCAATTAATTTTTCAATAGAGTTTCAAGGCAGAGAGTAGGGGCCCACTAAAATTAAGCAGACTTTCAAATCCACATTGTATTCTTTGACCACACTGGAATTCAATGCAATAGTTGGAAAACTGACCAGATTCCAGCTGCCACCAACTGGGGGGGAAACTATTTCTTCACATACTTCAAGCAAATTTCACCACACTATCTCTCTTGTTTAACTAATGTTCCTGGGCTCATTTGAACAATTACACTCCTTCTGCAGAGTAGTCCTAGAAAATTCTCAACAAATTGGAGAATTTAGAGTAAAACATTGCACAATTGAAAATTCAGGGTATGTTATATTTTTCACAAGTTATTTCATTGATTCGACTTTGTTTTGTGGTATGAAGAGAATATATTTCACTTAGCATGGCCTGCAACTTTATTATGTGCATTGTTACTCTCCTAAAAGTGAAAGTAAACAAATTTCCAAATCAAACCTAAAAAGGCATACAACCAAACAGAACAGTTCTTTACTATGAGGTCCTACTGTCAGCTTAGATGTCATTTCTTCTGGGAAGACTTTCATCATCTCCCAAAACCAACTTAGATACCTTTTCCATACTCAATCACGGAACCCTCTTCCTCTTCCATGGCAGTTACACCACATTATAATTTTAAGTTATCTGACTTTTCCTCTAGACTATGAGCTCCATGAAGGTAGAGACTGTGTCTTCTAACTCCCTGCATTTACACCACGCCTGGCACATTTGAGGTGCTCAGTAAGATTTTTTTTTTTTTGCAGCATGAATATATGAATGAAAAGTCCAAGAAAAGAAATGTGCAAAAAATTTTTCTCTAGAACTCATCTTATTTAAGTCTCGAAGTTTTAAAAAACTACTTGGGCTGTATGAGAGAGTAAAATAAAACCGATCGCTTTAAATAAGTTATAAAAATTCCATTCTCAGCCTCTCCTCTTCAGGGACCTCCCAAACTTGCTCCAGAATTTGTCCCACACCAGAAATTTCTCTCGTGATTGTGAAACAAAGCAGCTTCCTTTTAAAATATGTAGAGGAGCTGTTTTAAATTAATTCAGTATATTTTTAAACACCTACTAGTATAAAGCTGCTGTTGTAAAAGCTACGGAGAACACAGAGATGATTAAGACGTGTCATCTGCCTGCTAGGAAACTCAATTAATTGAAAGACAAACAAAAAAAAAATAAAACAAGGTACAACGCATTACAGGATTTTGACAAGGTTTATTGGAAACTTGGGAATTGGGCTTACTCTTGTAGGAAGGTACTACACTGAACTTTAAAAAGTACTTACATGTGGCAATAATGACCTCACCCACTTTCAAAAGATGTCAGCAAGCAAGGTCAAGGATCAGGTGCTACATTAAAAAGAGTTGAAGAATTCAGGAGCTGATTTTTTCCAAGATTTGTCAGTAGCCTTATTAGCAGCAGAACATTAGAAGTCCTGATTTTAACAAAGTCCCTGAAGAGTCAGAGAACACTGGGTGATCACAATAGCTGAACCTATCCCTTCTCCAAAGCGTTTTTCTAAAGAGAAACAGGTAACACAAAAATCTAACTCCGCCTTCAGGAAAGATTTCCACTCACACTAGTCTTTACACCACCAAAAGATAAAAGAACACTTCAGAGAAGTCGGGAGTGCCTGGCGGGTCACCAGGGTCTCCTGCGTCCTAGGCAGAAATCCGGGGCGGAGAGCAAAGCGCACTGGCAGGGACTTGGAGTCGCGGGAATCTAGTAGTAGCTCACCTGTTCGTCTTCCTGCATCGAGGCGGCCAGCGGCAGTCCGTCCGCCACTCGGGCAATCATGGTTAGCAACACCATCTTCACAGGCTACTGGGACCCAACACTGGCCCGGACAGCCGTAGGTGTCGTCCTCACTTCCTCCGCGGCAACAACAGTTATACCTCTAGCTCAGCTCCCGAAGATCCGGCTGCTTGCGTCTCCGCTTCCAGCTGAGGTGGCCGGAAACAGCTCAAGAGCTTTCCACTACCGGTCCGCAGAATTGGCTTCCCCCTGAGAACGACAACTACAGCAACACTGGTTCCGCAATCTCTCCTTCCACCTTCGTACACTTCCAAGGTCCAGCCCACTTTTCTGTATGTTGAGTTTAGAATAAGCCTTGCCCCTTGAGGGGGCGTGGTACTTAAACTGAAATAGAATTTTCTACTTCCTGATACTTTGTTTTGGGAGCGAGCTGGGAAGGAGAGAGGGAGTTGGGGGGTATCGAGATGAGGAGTATGTGAAAAAAACTGAAAATTTCATATTTAATTTTTCTATCTTCTATACATTATATACATAACATCTTTTATATTTGTATATTTTTCGGCAGATATTTTTGTCTGTTGTTTTTGCTTGCTTGTTTATGCTATATCCCCAGATCCTTGAACAGTTTCTGCTAAGAGGTCAATAAATATTTGTTGTATGTGTGTATAATTGAACAAGTACTGGACCTCAGATATCACCTACGTCAGTCAGCCTATCAAAAGCTAGGATCTCTGCTACAGCTATGACAGGTAGCAGGGTAGCCTTAGTAGAACTCCCAGTGATTGGGCAATCATTCGCTATTGGAGCAACTTCTAGACAATTGCACCTAAAGAAGTGTTGCCAGCTCTGTTTTCTGGTGTTCCCAAGATGGGGACACCAGCCTCTTAGGGTTTTTTGTGAATATTAGGGCTTTGTAAATTAAAAAAAGTTATACAAATGTTGTTTTATTAATTTATTTATTATAACTTAAATTAATAACACCTACTCTTTACTAAGTGCTTACAAGTTAGTGCTTGCGTTAATAGAAACACTGCTAAGTGCTTCATAGATATTAGTTAATTTAACCAAGCAACCCTGTATGGTTGTTTATTACTAAGACCCAACTTTGAATTTGGGGGAAAAGACTCAGAGAGTAATTTTTCCAAGGTCACACAGCTAGCAGTGATGGAAACAAGATATGAGCTCAGGTTCAACTCCAAATCCTAATGTGATTCTGTCTTAACTTTTACCTGTAAGTTAAAGAGCTCATGCTTTAACTTTTTCTATTGTCCTTCAGCTATTAGGAGAAAACTAGCATTATTTCATCAGAGGCTTTTGGGAAGAAAATCGAATAAGATCTAGTGATTGACTCCACATGAAAGATGAAGGACTAAAATAGGTAAGACAAAAAATCAATGGTGTTATTAACAGAGACAGTGAGAAAGTGCAACAGAAGGTAATCCTTGTGTATATAGGAACCTAAGTTGGTAGAAGCATAATATATTACATTTAAAAAGGCCCATAGATGTAATTTGTTCTAACTTCCCTTCCTCCCATTCAATAAGGACATGCCTTCTACTATAGTCTCAAATGATCATCATCCAGCCTCTGCTGGAACAATTCCAGTAATGGGGAATTAACGACATAAACATTTTCACTAAGGAACTGCCACACGGATCAAAGACGGAGAGAGAGAAGAATGTAGTAGGCATGTACAGAGAAGCAGATTTGGAGCAAGAGTCCCAGATTCTTTTCAGTTCCCGGCTCTAGGCTCTTTCCAAGGCCTATACACATTCTTTCCCTTGGGTTCTACCAGACACCATTGTTTCTTTATAACCCCCCTTTTTTGCTTATGCTACTTTGAGTTAGTTTCTGTTACTTACAACAAGCACCACCGCAACATTTAGCTAATATAGGAATGCAGAGTCCCCCATATTGACCATTTCTTGGAACAACAACATTCATACTTATACCTCTTACTTTTTTCCTCTTTAATTCACTGGATGAATCTGGTACCCTTTAGACACACTGAAATTATTATTCCATGGAAGAGTACAGTAGTCTTCTTAGGTTGCTGAGCAGTCATCAGGAGAAAGCTGGGGTTATCTTTGTCTGAAAGTGCCCAATACTCAGACCTTAGGAACTCTGGAATCTGAGTCCCTTTTGCTTCTGACTTGATCAGCATCATCTTATTCACATCCAGGTGTTAACTTTGAGTTTCTGCCCTTTCATCCTTTGAGCAATACAGGACTGTCAAAAATGGCTAACATTGTGATCAGTAAGTGGAAGGCCTTCAACTATTTTACACTGAATAAAAAAAGAATATCAACAAACATTGGTTCAGAACTTTAGAACTTACAAAGCTCATGGATATCCTTTGCCTAAAACCTGACAATAGCCCTGTGAAATGGGTAAAATCCAAGAACCCTTGAGTTTGTAAATGTTGCACTAGGGGGGAGAAAAGTAAACATAAGCTCTTAATAGCTACAGCTGTCAACAAGTTCTTGGAATCGAGTTATGCATCTATCTAAAACAATTTATATTAAACTGGTAAAACAGGACAAGACTTTCCATTACAGCAGAGGACTTTTATTTGGTTTTTGTTTGTTCTTTTAGAGATGTGGTCTCTCTCTGTTGCCTAGGCTGGAGTGCAGTGACAGATCATAACTCACTGCAGCCTGGACTCCTGGGCTCAAGCGATGCTTCTGCCTCATCCTCCCAAGTAGTTGGGACTACCGGTGCTCTTGCGCCTGTCTTAAAAATTTTACAAGTATGATCAAAGGAAGCAATAGTTAGAGGCTTGTGTCCATTCATAAACAATTCTCTGGAGTGCCTAATTATATTCCAGACACTGAGCTAGGTGATAAAGATGAATAAAGAACAACCATAGCAAAGTGTGGCCCGTATCTACCCCCAGACCAAACACTGTCTCTCAGGAGAAGAGATCTGCAAGTAAATGGCAGCTCCTGCTTGAATTACACGATTATATAAATGGAAAAAGGATTTCTCAGAAGGAGGTAGTACTCTCGGCTGACAAAAGAATAGACAGTCACTGTACCTGGACCGACATCCAACTGTATGCACTAGTATGGTTATTAAAATACCAGTTACTTTTTTAAAATGGAATATTTTCTTACAGATTAGTAAATAGCCGCTGCCCTGAGCGTCCTTTCTGGAGTCCCCACCTCCTACTCAACAGAACGAGAATGCTTAATATTCTGTCTGCACTGTTCAGCCAGATTCGGTTCTGACTGATGGTTTTCCACGCTAGTCATTTTCGAAAGCTCGATCTCCCGGCTTGGCCATTGGCTACCTCCTGGGACTCAAGAACGGCCCGCCCTCTGCTCTGGCACCGCCCCTGGCACCGCCCCCGCCGTGGCACCGCCCATTGGCCACGCCTCCATCTGGCACCGCCCCCTGGCACCACCCCGTGGCCACGCCTCCCGTCCACGCCGGCTTACCCCCGGGTAGGGAAGTAACGCAGGTGGTGGGCGTACGGTCCCCGTCTGTACTGGTGGTTAGATACAGGTTGTTTCGAATTATTACTATCAGCCCTGACTAAACCTTCTTACAGTGTGAGTTGCGCGAAGGCAGGACTTTGTGTTGTGTTTTCGTGAATTCGTTCACAGCTGTTAGCTGTGTCATGCACCCAATCCGCCTAGTCAGCCAAGTGAAAGTAAAGGGTTGGGGGAGAGGAAGGAGGAGAAAAGAACAAGGTGCGCATAGTAAGTCTTGTGAAAGCCTCTATTTAAAATAATTACTACTTTATATAGCCTATTTCAAATATTGAGCCATAGCAAAGCTATCCCTTGCCTTCTAGAAGCAGCTACCTCATGAAACCAACCACTATTTTCATCGTGTCTGTCTGGTTTCCCTACTTTGTCAGGAAAGCTGGACAGGGAGCAAGCATAGCTGGGTCATCCCTTGGGACTTGAGATGGTGTGGAAGGATAATTGAGGTAGTTTTGATAGCACCTAAAATACTACATTGGACTTAAATTTTTTTTTAAGCAGATTTCTTCTACTACTAGTCTATAAACGCTTTCATAACAGAAAGCCTTTATTACTGGAGTCTAGTATCCTGTACCTGGAACCTAACAAATGCTCCATTAATGTTTACAAAAGAGATGCCTGAGTGAATAAATGATATGTCTCATGGATTGAGATGATACTCACTGGTTGTATATAGCACAATTCACAGCTGGTATTGTACTAAGGGAGGACATATCTGCCATTTCTTTTATTCTTCCATTTAGTTATTCAACTGCTATGAGCTAGGAATGCCAGGCACTGGATCCTGCAGAGGTGAACAAAAGAAACATGATGTATGTCAGTAGAAGTTACATTCTACTTGACTCAGTCTCTCTCCCATTATTCCCAACCTACCTCCACCCCCATTGCTTTTTCCACCTCTCAATCTGGAATATTAAAAGGCTTAGGTACCGATTTTTTTTTTTTTTTTTTTTTACCCTGAATGTACACTCAGATTGTTCTTCAGACCTGCAGCTTTGTTCCTCTTCTGTGGAGTCTAAGTGGATTAGTTGTTCCCAGCAGCCATTACAATTTCCTCATCTTAACTGCTGTTGTCTCAACATCTTTCACTGTTGCTTGGCTTCCTCTTCTCAAAGCCTCCAGTTCCTCCTTTTTTTAATTGCACCATTCTCTCTTCTACTCATACCAGTGGCTCAGTGTTTCAGAAATCAGTGAAAAATTTTCTGAGTGTTTTTTCTTTATAATTTGAAGCGTTGGGTCTCTCAGTTATTACTAGTCTTTGCTATCCTTCCATGTAAAAATAAATTATTAGCCAAACTCATTTGGCTCTATCTGCCGGAGAACTGAATCTAATAAGAAATCGAATGTGGTAAGTGGAGCGCAACCTAACTTGCTGCTAGTGCTTGCTTTGCGGTGACTTTTCTAGCTTCCAAAGACATAATTTTTGCTACTCAGTTGCCTGTGATTCTTCTCTTCCTCCCCAGCCCATCCTCTCTCTCCATCACTACCTGATATGGGAACTTTTTCTCTCTTCTTTGTCAAAGAGCAAGTTTCTCTGGTTCTGGAAATCTGACAGTCAGGCCCAAAGTTCTATGTGCCATTTCCCTGAGCAGGCCTATCTCAGAGCTCTTAAACAAATGATAACCAAAATTCCAAAGTACTAGAAGGAACTCCCTTTTCAAAATCTGCTATTAATGCAGCCTGTTGCTTCTTGAGAATATTAAAATGGCAGCTTTGAGTTGGAGTTTTAGGAGATCGAGACATGATCCTTCCTTCCTCTTTTAAATTCAAGAGTCAAACAAAGAATTAATATTCTCCTAAGTCAAATTCCCAGTTTGACTTAAAGAATTAATTTAAGTCAAGCTGTACTTTTATTACTGATCAAACCACATTTTATTAATCCACTCATGTATTGATGAACACTTAGGTTGGAAACAACCTGCCCAACATCCAATAGATGTTATTCTTATATGTGCACTTATGTGTCGATCAGTTAATACCAATTTGTTGGTGAGTACATGTGGTGCTTGTTTTTGAGTGGAGCAAATAACTCATTTACTTTCAAGGTTAATATTAATATGAAACACTTTATTATTGTCATATTATTAATTGTTTTCTAGTTGTTTTATAAATTCTTTGTTTCTTTCTGGCTTTTTGTCTTTGTCTTCAAGTTCTGAGCTTCATTCTTCTGCTTAGTCTAGTCTATTATTGAAGCTTTTGAATGTACTTTGTATTTCTTTTAATGAATATTTTAGTTCCAGAATTTCCATTTGTTTTTTTTAAAAAAGATATCAGACTCCTTGGTAAATTTCTAATTCATATCCTGAATTGATTTTCTGATTTCTTTGTATTGTTTTTCAGATTTCTCTTACATCTCATTAAGCTTCTTGAAAAATCAATATTGTGAATTTTTGTCTGATATTTTGAGTTTTTTATTGGGATCTATTGCTAGACAATTATTGTGGCCCTTTGGTTCTGTCATATTTCCTTGCTTTTTCATGTTTCCGGTGTCCTTTTGTTGATATCTGCACATCTGGTGTAGCAGCTACTTCTTTCAATTTTTTGAAATTTCTTTCACAAGGAGAATTTCTTCCTGAAGATATATATGTGTTGTTGGTTGAGTAGGATACTTCGGGTATGGTTTTGGGCATCTGTGGTAGTGTGATCTTTATTTCTTCAGCAGTACACAGAGTTAGCAATATCTGTGATTTCCTCAGTGGCTTACGGTATGGTTATTATTTGAGGCTACAGTTAAATGTTGCTGGAGACTTGAATGCCAACTGAGCCAGACTTCAGGCCCCAGTGGTGGCGGCAGTGGGATGAGTGTGCTTGTTTTGAGGTTCCAAAGCAAATTACCCTGGCACTGGTGTTAGTGGATCCTGGAGGGCTAATTCTTGGGCTTTCAGGTAGCTTTCTCAGAAGCTAATAGTGGCAAGAGTGGACCAGGTGTGTGGGCAGCTTCTCACGTCACTGAACAGCTGGTGTGATATAGGACCCAATGCAGTTTGACCCAAAGGTTCCATGTTGGTGTTGTTGGTAGCTGCAATGGGTTGGGTGGACTATTCTCCAGTCCCACAGCCACCCATAGAAAGGCATTGTATACAGTTCTAAGTGTACTTAGGAGAGATTTTCTTTCCTGTTCCTCCTTGGCTGGTGGCAGCTGCAGCCATATCA
This sequence comes from Avahi laniger, assembly GCA_963575035.1. Lineage (NCBI taxonomy): Eukaryota > Metazoa > Chordata > Mammalia > Primates > Indriidae > Avahi > Avahi laniger. Next base: position 5,680 of record CAUYSK010083918.1, on the reverse strand, counting down.
CCTCAAAGTCGACCTCAGGGTGGGGTGCAGGCCAGCATTCAACTCTAAAATGGCACTGGTTGTGGGCCTGTAAACAGAGAAGGCTGGGCCCCACTCAGGCAAGTGATGTTGGCAAGAAGCTGTTGGGAGTGCACTGTACTCCCATCTCTGTCTCCCAGCAGCCCGTCGCAGGGCAGTGGATACTGTCCTAGGTGTGCGTCAGAGAGCCTGATTTCCCTTTCACTCTCCAGTTGGTTATTGGCTACAACTACATCAGCCCATACTTGGCCTGAGGATGGGGTGCAGTCCAGTGTTAACCCCTCCAAATGGCACCTTTGGCCTGTGACCAGAGAGAGCAGGGCCCCACTCAGGTAAGCAGCAAGGGCAAGAAGCTGTGGAGAGTATGGTACACTAGTGTCTAAGTCTCACAGCATCTGGTTGCAGAGCAGCTGGTATTGTCCTAGGTATGCCTAGAAGAGCCTGGTTTCTCTGTCCCTCCTTGGCCATATGGCAGCTGCATCCATGACAACCCAATCTTGGCCTGAAGACAGGGCACAGACCAGTGTCACACTCTCGAAATGGTGCCTTGGACCTGCAACCAGAGAGGGTGGGGCCCCTTCCAGGCAAGCAGTGTGGGCAGGAAGCTGTGGAATGTGTGATACACTCACATCTCAGTCTTAACAGCAGCCCACAGCAGGGTGGTGGGGACCTTCCTAGGGTTGCGTAGGAGCTCCTAGTGTCCCCTCTCCCTCCTCAGAGCAACACAGTGACAGTAGCTGCATCTGTAGATTTCTGGTATGTAGGCTGTCAGACTGGCACCCAGCTGGAGATGGTCTAGGCTCAGATGCCTGTGGGATTCCATGTGGGTTCCTTTCTGGAGCAACATCACTGTGTAATCTCTAGGCAGCTCTCTGTGTTAGGGCCGAGTCTCATGTGAGTTGAGGGGTTCTCCTGTAGTTGAGATTGTAAAAGCCCATTTTGAAATGTGACGCCCTGGGGATTTCTCTCTTACTATTTCCCTGAGGAGCTTCTCTTGGCTCTCAGCCAGTCCCCAGCTGGACAAGCTGCCTTAAACCTCTTCTTACTTACTTTAGGTGCTTCTTGTCACTTCTCTGGTGAATCCTAGCATTTTCTCCTAGGTGATCTGCTTGAAATGCGAGTATCTACTTACTATTCTGGTTCCTTTTCGTGGAGGAGGCACATAGTACTTTTGTCTAATCAGCTATCTTGATCCTCTTTTTCTAAGGTGATTTTAAATGTAATTAACAGAAAACATTTATTGATAGCTTACGATGTGCCACTCACTTTCCTAATTACTTTATATATATTACCTGATTTACACAACAACCTTTGGAAATAGGTTATTTTATCATGACCCCCTAACAAACAAAATCTGAGACACAGAAAGGGGAAGCAACTCAACCAAGGACATGCAGCTAGTAAGTGTCTAAGCTCAACCACTGCACAATATGGCTTCAGTTATTAGTTTAAATGTGCGATTTTTCCAACCCAAGGATGCTTTAAAGGTTAACTATTTTTTTTTAAACTTGATTCAGGTTTTTTCTGGAACTTTAACAGACTCTATCTGCCAGTTTTCCAATTGATGAGTTTCTATATATAGGCCTTATCTTATGTGTACCTCTCACATAGTTTGGAAAGTTTACTCTTCCAAGCAAGTATAGAAGTAGCTATTTTCAGAACTGATTTAACAAAAATTTTTTTCCTGTAAACTACTTCTTTGAGCAGATCACTGAACTCTCAAAATTGAATAAAAATAGTAATGCTCCAATCCATTTGAGTAATGCAAAGCTAGAAGTATGCACAATAGAGAATGGTTTAGCTTTTCCTCTTTGTGCACCTCCAAAACATCTGAAAAGACTTAACCTTTTCAAAAAAAAAGCTCACCTTTGGGCTGAAACCAAGTAGAAAAAACTTCAGTTTCAAAAGAAAGAATTCTGTTTTTAAAAAAATCTGAGCAAATTAGACAAGGCAATTGCCTGGAATTTGGTGCATACGAAGCTACATTTTGTACCCACACGTGTTCTGGTGTTGACTTCCTGCTCAGTCAGCACCAATAGTTATTATTCTATAAAATAAATATTTGCTTCTCAGGGCTATAAATCCGGAGACCACCTCAGAATCTTTAATGGACTTAGTCTCTTTAAGAAAAGAGGAATGTAGTCCCCTTTTTCTTTTGGTGCACAATTTAAGATATGGTGGAAAAAACCCATCGCCCAGCCATGGCCTGTATCTAGTGGCACCTTAATTATATCCTTTGTGGAAAGTAATTGATGCCTTGTCAATAATACATGCCATATTTTCTCTGTCTTAAAACCTCACCATTTTAATAATAGCTTTTGGTCATGGAGGAGAGAGGGAAGAAGAAATACTAGCACATTAAATCATTAAATGAACACATTGATTGTGAGGCATGAATAGATATCACATACCTTAAATTATTAAAAAAGCACATCTTAGAATTAAAGAGATTTGAGTATTTGTTAAATTAAATTAAATTGAAGTAAAAGGGCCAGGCATGGTAGCTCACTATAATCCTAGCACTCTGCAAGGCCAAAGCAGGAGGATGGCTTGAGGAGGTCAGGAGTTCGAGACCAGCCTGAGCAAGAGTTGAGACCTTGTCTCTATAAAAAACAGAAAAATTACCTGGGTGTGGTGGCATGCACCTGTAGTCCCAGCTATTTGGGAGGCTGATACAGGAGGATCATTTGAGCCCAGCAGTTTAAGGTTGCAGTGAGATATGATGAGGCCATTGCACTCCAGCCTAGGTGATAGAACAAGATCCTGTTTCAAAAAAAATTGAAATAAAAGTCTTTCAAAGAAGAATTAAAAATGGAAGATATGAAGCTCCATTTTTTTTCTCTTCAATTATATCAGAGAAGACACCATTAATGCCACAGCTTTTTGTAAGAGAATCTACTCCCTGCCCCCAAAAGACTCTTCTGTATCCCTAATCACAATTGATTGGATGATGGAAGGACATTTGACACAGTCTGGGCCAATGAGACTTTTCCATCCTGGGAATTTGAAATTAGGACACTGAAAGACTGGCTCAATTAGGTGAGGAAGTCAAGTTTCAAAGACATTAAAGTCTGGATCAGTGTCAAGCTCACGGCCAAAGTCATCATGCGTCAGTCAAATTTATGGGAGACCAGGGATAGCCGGTGCGCAGGGAGAAGAGGATGATGCACAGCATGTGGCCCCTTGAAAGAGAGTGGAGTAGTCTCAGCTCCCAGCTTTTCACTTTCACTGCCCTTTTTCTACTCAGCTGTACTTAACTTGCTTCCTTTTGCCAGTTTTAGCCCTAAAATCAACTCTTTTTTCTAAAATAACTTGAGCATATTTTTTTAAACAACAGACCCATTTTTTACTTTCAAGTCATTATTTGCTGGTAGACACAAGGTAATGTTCATTTATACAGATAACATTTGCTACACTATTGCATAGCAAAATCCAAATAACCAAGCAAAGTTCAATGACTTGCCCAAAGTTTTACCACCTAAGCCAGAGCTAAGTCCTAAACCAGGTGTTTTGTTTTTTTTTTTTTAACCACCTAACAAAGTGAAATCTGCCTCAATTCTAGCCCTTTTCTGCACACTTCTGACTGAGAGCGGCACTCACTTGGAAGTAAGGATCGGCTGTTCCCACGTTATGTTGCTGAAGTTTGTCAGTACATATTTTGTTACAGAAATAATGTTTTTAATGGTCGTTGAATTTCAAGATTAGGCCACAAAACCTGTTTTACCCACCATGAATCTGAAGCCCACTTTGTTTATTAAGAAAATAGTGTGATACAATACTGTAGCAATGATAGTTATTAAACAAAATAGTAAATCAAATAAAAACTAGTGTTATGTATTTTAAATGTTTGGTTTGAGGAAGAACAGATTTTATTGTAGGTTTTGTGCTGATTTCTAAAAACAGGTCTGGGTATTTTCAAAAGCTTGTTAGAGTTTCGGGAAACCAGCTCTTCTCCATTGTGCTTAATTATATCCCAAAATTTAACATCATTAGGAAAAAAAAACAATAAAAACGCTGCCCTGGACCAATATGCCCCAAACTGTTACCAGTGATTGCCTCTTGTGAGTGAGGTTATAGGAGACTCTCTTTCTCATTCACACATTTTTATATTGTTCAAACTTTTTAATCTAGGATGTATTACTTCTATAATCAGAATATAAGCAATAAAAATACAAAAATCTTTACAGCTTCCTTTTCCTGGATACTGTTGTTTTACCACAGTCTCTGGTACTTATTATTTATGATGAAAGTCGTTTTTGGATTCACAAAGAGAAGAAAGAGTGCACTTTCATGTGCAGAGCTGGACAGAGAGAGCGCTAAGGATTTGAGATGTGACAGAGTTACCTGAAGTGGAAATATCTGAGCTGTAGCTTGGCTGGGGTATCATCATCAGGGAAAGGAACAAGACACTAGTAGAAAAAGAACATTTTTGGGCCTTCAAAGGCCTAGAACAGGAAAGAAGAGTTAAATGGGAGTAGTCTTTGGAAAGATAAGAGGCAGAATCAGTGTGTTCAAGACTGTGATTGTCACAAGAGCATTTAGAACCAGGGGTCATACCTATGTATCCAACAGGATCAGCCTTAAATAAAGATGGAAACAGGGAAGAAAATGGATGGGAAGACCCTCCTCCCCACCTCCCAACAATTCACCCAACCAAATGATTTCGCCAAACTTCCTCCAATATGGGAAGTGTCGTGACACTCTGCAAAAATAAACTGAATAATTAAAATACTCCTGAAAGAATAATGATTAACATAAATTCACACAAATACTAGTAATTAACTAATATTAGTTAATATTAATCAACTACATCCCAATTTGACCTTAGGATGGTCAGGAAATCATTCAATTGGAGAAATAAAAAATTGTAGGGAAGGGAGATCAGTAAGGGGGCAATAAAATGAAGTGGGACAATTTCAGGGCCTTCAGGAGGGAGTAGTGTGACCATTCTGCCTTGTCTAGGCCCAGATGAACTCAACTCTACACTTCAATACTGCCTTAGTCTGTTCTGTGCTGCTATAACTGAATACCACACATGGGGTAATTTATAAAGAAAATAAATTTATTTCTCACAGTTCTGGAGTCTGGCAAGTCCAGTATCAAGGTGGCATCATCTGGTGGGGACCTTCTTGTTGAGTCACCCCATGGTGGAAGGCAAGAAAGAGCGAGAGAGGGCAGGGCTTACTTTTATCACAAACCCACTCTTGAGATCATTAACCCACTCTTGCAATAGCCACATTAATCCATTCTTGAAGGCAGAACCCTTATGACCTAACTGCCTCTTATTAGGCACCTCCCAACACTGCTGTGGTGCAGACGAAGTTCCCAACCCATAAACTCTGGGGGACACATTCAAACCATAACAAATACCAGCATAGCTCTATAGCTCTGACTCTTTTCCACGTGTGCAGGGGAGAACACAGGGCAGCAGGTGTCTGTGGCCAAGAAGGCAAGTGCACCCTCCTCATCAACAAGCTAATTGAATTCACTCTCTTATCACGCTGCAGAGCCATTTAAAAAGTGAAAGAAGGAAGGAAGGAAGGAAGGAAGGAAGGAAGGAAGGAAGGAAGGAAGGAAGGAAGGAAGGAAGGAAGGAAGGAAGGAAGGAAGGAAGGAAGGAAGGAAGGAAGGAAGGAAGGAAGGAAGGAAGGAAGGAAGGAAG
>CAUYSK010083914.1:0-29388 GCA_963575035.1 Avahi laniger | reverse complement strand
TCCCAGCTACTTGGGAGGCTGAGACAGTAGGATTGCCTGAGCCCAGGAGTTTGAGGTTGCTGTGAGCTAGGCTGACGCCACGGCACTCGCCCCAGGCAAGAGAGTGAGACTCTGTCTCAAAAAAAAAAAAAAAAAAAGAGATTACGTTTGAATCACTGGGTTGGGTACAGAAGGTGGCTTTCACCAATGTGGGTGGATATCTAACTGTCCGTTGAGGGCACAGATAGGAAAAAACGGTGAAGGAAGCATGAATTCTTGTCTGTTTTTCTTGAGCTGGGGCATCCATCTTCTTCTACCTGCAACATTGTAGTTCTTGGTTCTTGGGTCTTTGGACTCTGGGATTTATACCATTTGTCCCCCATATTCTCAGGCATTCATCCTTAGAGTGAGAATCACATGATTTGCTCCCCTGGTTTTCAGGCCTTTGGACTTAGACTGAATTAAACCATCAGCTTTCCTGGTTTTCCAATTTGCAGACAGCAGATTATGGGACTTTTTGACCTCCATAATTGCTGGAGCCAATTTTCATAATAAATCACCTCTTATATATCTACATATATCCTATTGGTTCTGTTTCTCTTAAGAATCCTAATACAGAGAAATTTGGGGAAGAATAATATTCTAACCAAAATTACTTGAATATTCTGGTACATTAGATTTGGTTACAAATCCTCCCAATGAAAGGAGGAATTTTGTCTCCGTCCCTTTGAAAGTTGAAAAGTGTCTCTACCTACCCTTTCAATGTATGACTCCTTTGAGCAATAGAGCACAATGAAAATGATGCTATTTCAGATCCAGACCATTGGCAATTATGACTTACTTTCTTAGGGTTCTGATTCACCATATATGGAAGCTGAATTGCCTTCTGTAGAGACCATGAGGAAAGGATATGAAATCACATGGACACAAGGGTAGTCCATTTCAACCTATCTTTACTGTTATTCCTACCAAGCACCAGACCTAGGAATGAAACCATCTTGAACTCACCAGACCAGACTAGCTTCCAGATAAATAATCAAGGGGCTATAATTTATGCCACATGGAACACAAAATGTACCATATGATCTCTGCTGATACTGACAGCTTATAAATTGTGAGATAAAATGGTAGTTTTATTACAATTAGTTTTTAGGTGCTTATACGCAATTTGCTTGACTTCTCTGCTCCTCATTTTCCTCAGCTATAAAATTGACTTAAGAATATTGTAGATTTGCTATGAAGATTAATTCAATTATATAGGGAAAGCTTAGATTACTATCTACTGATTCTTACCATAGTGCCTGGCACAAAACAATAATTACTGACATTTATTAGACAATCCCTAGCTGCTAGGCACTGTTTGGAGACTCAGTAGATGGTTGCCTTTCATGCAGAAAAATTACACTGCTAAATCACAGTGGTTGCATGAGCACTTTAATTTTTCTCCACTTGTAGAAGTTGATTTACATTGATTCATCTGAATTCAATCATTTTGCCCTACTTTGTAATAGAGCAACCTTTTTCAATGCAGTTAATCAGAGTTGAAGGAAAGCTAAGTAGTTACCTTCATAAATGAATGTATGACTTTAACTATATAAATAAAAGTATTTTACATTTATAAGGCCCAGAGTTTATAAATACTTTCTAAATATGTCATATGTTTTGAGTCTAATAAATAAATCCTCTGAAGCATATAGTGAAGAATTATTATTCTCATTTTTCAGATGAAAATCATGAGACTCAGGGATGTTTTGTTTGAAGATCAATATTAAACACATAAGCTGATAAGAGATGAAATTCAGACATCTTTCTGAACATTGTACTGCATTCCTCCTTTGCTCCAGTATAACAGTTTGAGCTGCATAAATTGTGTCATATCTTTTCAAATAATTTTCCTCATTTTTGATATTAAGGTTATTTTCTTTTAGAAGATGCATACCAATCTAAAATTTTAATATTGAGAATGCATGTTACATTGGTTTAGAAATCGCCAACAAATACAGCATTTGGATAAATGAATTAAAAAATAAAATTCCAAAACAATACTCAGAGACAAAAATCTAGCTAAACAATCACCAGTCTTTCTTGTATGAGTGTGGCACAAAGTTCTTCATTCTAAGAGGGAAAAACAAAAACCCAAATAATTTCACTTAAACTACCTCAACACTGATGCTTAATGTACAGCAAGTGTTGTTTCCAGGCAACCTCTGAAGCCGATTGAAAATTGTTCTAGCTCTAGAATAAGTGACCTTACTATGGTATCACACTCTTGAAATATTCCAGTGGAAGTCTGTGGCTAGAATTACATGTAATATATGTAGAAATTTGATTCTCAGTAACGCATGTGATTAAACAAAGTGTACCTTTAGAAAATCCTAATTAAAGTACCTTTTACTTTTATAAAATCCTTTGATGTTAGGCAATAAGTATAATTAATGGGATTCTATAGGAAACATAAAATGATGTGATGGCTAGAAAGGACATTTATTAGTCTAAAAATTACCTCTTTAGCACCTACAAGTTTTAATTTTAATTTTTGACAGTGGACAATGAGAACATGCCTATGAGTACCAAAAAAAATGTCATTAACAAATGTATTAATCAGATGACTGCCACGACTAAATGATGTAAAAAAGTCTGCAACACTAGTGATCATGAGGATTTTTTGTCCACAGAGCATGATATTCAGTCTGTGTTTCTCTACTTTATTTTTGTTTGACTATACACACAATAATCTACCTTAGCTTTAGTTCAATGTAAAATAGCAGTAAAATTAAGCCCTACCTCAGACGCTAGTACTAAGCATGATATAAGACATTCTTAAAAATCTTCAGCACTTTGCTAAACATAAAGTAATCTAGTCTATACAGTTACAGAAAGGCTGTATAGACTGAAGTTAAGAACATGAAATTAATGACTCTGCATCTAAATCCTGGCTCTACACCTTAAGAAGTATAACTGTAAATAAACTAATTACTCTTTCTATCTCTGTCTGCTTCATTTCATCATCTGTAAACTGTAAAACATAACAGTGTACATCATAAGATTTTGATAAGAATTAGATGAAGTTGGAACATCGTAAGCCCTGAGTCAGTATAACTATTAAGTAAATAGCCATTGTTTCTACTGAAATGTAAACCTATCATTTGATTTAATTTTTACATTTAGTAAAGCAATTCAGAATAAATATATCATTATGTTGAATCACGTAGAGAAGATACATTTTTTCCCTTTTTTGTATGTAGGTGACATTTTAACCCTTGAATGAAAATTGTATAGTCACAACATGACTTAAGTAAATATTCCAGTGCTACACAGAACTAGTCCTGGTGACCTGAAGGGTGCAAATTCTGTAGTATTATCTTAGTCCATTTTTTGTTGCTACAATAGGATACCACAGACCAGGAAATTTATAAAGAAAAGAAATTTATTTCTCACAGTTATGGAGGTTAGGAAGCCCAATATCAAATAGCCGGCATTTGGTAAGGGCCTTCTTATGACATGATCCCATGGCAGAGAGTAAGAGAGCAAACTCACAGCTTCAAGCCCTTTTATAGTCAGCATTAATTCATTCATGAGTATGGAAACTTCATGACCTGGATATGTCCCATTACACCCCACCTTCCAACACTGTTGCATTGGAGATTAAGTTTCCAACACATGCTTTTGGGAAACACATTCGAACTATCGCATGTAGTATTTAATTTCGGGTTATAATTAAGCTTTTCCATGTGTTCTATCTGGCTTTTCATAGACTTAGTTCCAGATTGTGCATTACTGAACCTGTATAAACATAAAATTTTCCTATAAATAAAGTAATAAAACTTAAATAACAAACTTAAACATTAATATTGACATTTGCTATTCTTTTATTAAATAAAAAATATTTAACAAACACCATTTACATATATCAGAGACTGTACTGGGGATAGAATGGAAAACAAGAAAACCATTCCTTCCTTTGATTTGTTGATGACACCTGAGTGGCCAAGTGCCATTTAACTCTCTCCTGCTAGGCAAGTAGCCAGTATTGTATGATACAAATTCGTTTGAAACTTCCAAATTCAAAATATAAATCATTCTCTTTGTAGGACCTGAAATTGAAAGCATAGAATCCCTTGTGATGATAAATTTATTCCAAAAGTTTATTTATAATACTAATAGATTATACTTGCAGAGAAGAAGATACTATGTAGGATCATGTCGGGAATAAGTATGCTTATAAATGTACTGACTGAATAGACATGAGATCTCCACCTAGCATAGTCCTTAGTGGATAGTAGATTTTCAAATAAATATTGATGGAATGGGCAAATGAATCAATGTTTCTAGTAATTGTAATAGCAATAACAACTTTAATACTTTTTTATTCACTGATTACACTGCACATATTTTATGTCTAAACCTTACAGTAGCCTTGATAACTTGCTATTATATAAAGTTTTTATAAAATTAAAAGAGAGGGTCAAAGACTTTAAGAACATGAAAAAGAATTCACAATAAAAAAGGAATCAGTTTTTTATCTTGAAATTGAAGGAAATAGGCAGAGTGAATATTAAGGACATTCTTTAAAAAAAAGCATTCGTTGAATAGACAAGTGTGAACCAGACAACAGGCAAGATGAAAATAAGAAGTAGGATAATGTTATTATGGGTACCTTATACCATCATGAGAGATCCTCATTCCACATGACTAGATAACAGATTTAAAAAGCTACCGAGGTTGGCTACCTGCTGGCTGACTCTACTTCCCCTCCCTAGGAGGATATAACCTCACAGATCCCAAGTTCTATTTAGGTATCAGTAAAGCAGGATGTCTGTAAAAAGAAAAGAAAGAAAAGGCACAAAGAAATTGTTTCTGAGATCCAACAGGACATTACTCTGTCTGTTTTCAGAACTGCAAGCTGAGAAGCCACCTGCCTTCTTGCTGAGATTTGCCTTCTTTTGTTTTATATCATGCTAAGTAAGTCACAATCCTAAAGGACATATCTGTATGGTCTCCTGTAACAACATGCAACCCACCTGGAATGTTCACCTAGATGCATGAAATGTTAGGCAGTACACAGATGTGTTTTAGAGAATTCATAAAACTACTAAAATTCAATGTAAAATTGCTCATGTATTTTTATTAAAGCATTTTTTAAAGAAAATATTCTTACCTTAATCAGAAGCTTAAAGAATTTAGTAAATCGAATATGGTCTATTGGGTGAAATACAGTGATAACAGATTTTATGGTAGTATATATGAGACAAGCATACATAGGTTGCTACGGAATTTGAGATTAGAAGCATCTGATTCAGACGTAGACATTACAGAACGATTCTAGCAACAGGTAATATGTAAAATTACCTTTAAATGATGAGTGAGAGTTAACTGGTTGCTAAAAGATGGCAAGAACACTTTTAGTAAGAGAAAAAGTAAGTGCAAAGAGACTGAATTGCTAAAGACCCCAATTCTTTGTGAAATGGCAAATTGTTCAAATGGTTTGAATTAAAGGTGGAAAGAGAATCATTGTAAAACTATAAATCCCTTTCCTGGTTTACCCATTGAATTATCCTAGTTCAAGTTCTCTTTAAGCATTTTCTAAGCAACAGATTTTCTCATTACCTGATAATCAGTCCATGGCTTAAAATATTAAGTCAAAGAATAAAGGAGGGCAGGGAATCAAGAAGATACTCTTTTTACATTTGGGGAAACATACTAAGTTTGAACAAGAATTTCATCATTCAAAATAGAATAATGATAAGATAAAAATAAATGTGTGGACATGTGGGTTATAAAATGACTACACGATGCCAAAGATAGAAAACCAAGCACTCAAAAAAAAAAAAATAAGAACAAAAAATACTTTTGGGAAAAGATGTATTACAGGAAATAGAAATAAAATAGACAAAATGTCTGATTTGTGCTTCCATTAAAATGAAAGAAAATATTAAATCTATAACACAAATTATTAGAGGCAACATGACAAAACCAAAGATCTGTTTGAAATTATAATATTAGGGGGAAGAGATTTTAAAATACATGAAAGAAGGAAAGGATTTAATGAAACTAAAATTACAGTAAAATCAATTATTAAATGTTTAAAGTTGTTAGGAACAGAATTCATTACATAAAAAGTAAAATTGGTGACACAGAAAACAAACTTAAGGTCCTAGTTGAGAATTCATGATGAGGAATCGAAAAGATAAAGATTATCAGAAAGAATAAACCGAACCTTGGATGGGATAATGTTAGGATCAGGATTAGAATTGGATTTAAAATTGGAGCAAGTGCTGGGATATAGTTAGATTTGGAACTCTATTAGCCAATAATTAAAATACTTGAAGAGTCAAGGAAAATGGGAAAAGTCAAATATTAAAATTATTACAGAAAAAATATTTAATGAATTGAAGAAATCACTGATTTCAGACAAAATATGCCCTTGTTTACATGACAAATTAAATATATAAAGCAAACAGCATTCTGTCCGTATCCTAGTGAATTACTTAACTATTGAAGAAAAGACAAAAACGTCAAACATATTCAGTCAACACACAAGTGAAAGAAAAGTAGTTTATAAAAAGGAAAAGCAAAATAAGCACTAAGGTCTGCAGTATGATTTTTCATAGAATTAGTTAATTTTCATGTAATAGAAATACTTACATAATTATGGAATTTGTGAAAAACTTCTCAATTTGCTTTAATGAAGTAAGTATAATCCTGATGCCAAAAGTGGTGAACGGTGGCCTTGGAGCCAACTTGACTGGATTCAATCCAACTTTACTGCGTATTTTCTCTCTAACTTTGGGTAAACCATTTTCCTGGTTTTTTCCTCACTATATTAGTCAGTCTGAGTTGCCATAAAAAAAAAATATCATAAACTGGATGGTCTAAACAACAGAGATTAGTTTTGTCACAGCTCTGGATGCTGGAAGTCTGAGACCAGGGTACCAATCGTGGTCAGGTTGTGGTGAGGGTCCACCTCCTGGCTTACAGATGGCCTCCTTTTTGCTGTGTCCTCACCTGGCAGAGGGAGAGCTCTGATGCTATCATAATTCTATCGTGAAAACCCCAAACTCATGACTTCATTTTTCATTAAGTCATCATCTGTTATTCATTATTTATGAAAGCTAATTATCTCCCAAAGGCCCCATCTCTAAAAACCATCACATTACAAGTTAGAACTTCAACATATAAATTTTGGGGGGACACAATTCAATCTGTAGAAATTACCTTCCTCATCTGTTAAAAAAAGATTATTAATAGAACACTTTCTTTCAAGGGCTGTTGTGAAGATCAAAGGAGATAACAGATGTTAAGAAAGTTAAAATAGTTGTCAGCACATAGTCAATGCTACATTAATGCTAGCTAATGTTATTATTGTCTCCAGATCACTTAAAAATAGACATAAACAAAATGTTTAATGAATCACAAGCAACTTTGATCTAACAATTATTAAAATAGATGACCAAAGAAATCATTCCTGGAGTTGAAGGATATTTTTTACTATTATTTTATTTATCATTATAATTCATCTAATTGCTATATTTGCATACCATATATACAGTATCATATAACTAAACATAATAGAAACATTACATTAAAAATAAATCAACTAATAAAATAAAATCATAAAGAGAAAATACTAGATGACTAAGTGTGTACACCATGCATCACTCTGAAAGCTCTGAAGCATTCTCATAAGAAGCAGAAATAAGGCAAATATATTGCCACTAACTAATATTATCTATTTCTACTTCAAAATTAAAAACACCTGAAATAATAAAGTGTCACTGTACATATTCTTTTAAAGAAAAAACTTGCCTGGGAGCATGATCATTAGTAAGTTGAAACATTCTCATTATTTTCAGATGAAATAATTGTCAACCTGGAAATCAAATTAAACTTTAAAACTCTTAGGAATAATGAAGAAGCATTACTAAATGAATGAAAATTTTAAAAAATAAGGTGATTATTGAATAAGTAATACAAAAAATAAAAAATTCCTGACCTTTATATTTATATGTCTTATGAATTCATCTTTATTTTATTCATATCATATGCACCCTATTGTCTTCAATTCTAAGATGTCATCGATTTAAAAACAGAGAAAGGGGATCACAAGCCACCTTTCTATCAATGCTTGAACAAATTATTTACCAAATTAGTGAATTAAAACAACACAGATTTGTTATCTCATCATTGTGTAGTGTAGAAATCTGGAATGGGTGCCATTGCACTAAAATCCAGGTGTCAGTAGGACTATGTTTCCTTCTGAAATTCGAGAGGCAAATCCATTTCCTCTCCTTTCCAGCTTCTAGAGGATGTCTGCAGTATTGGGGTGAGTGTGGGGTTCGATACACTGTTCTTCTCAAAAATTACTCAACTATTTCCCTGAATGATGTATTATATCTCATAAAGTTATATTTTTTGTGCTATTTTTAAGGAAGTTTAATATCATTCATGGCTTTTGTTTTTTTAAAAAAGTAATTATTGAAAGAAATAATAATTTATCAATTTGATTATAATTTTCCTAAAAATTAGATATTGTTTCATCTTCACGGAGCTTCTATTTTTTTGTTTGTTTGTTTCTGTTTTTCTAATTCAAACCTTGTTAAAGAGCCAAAGACTAGAATATTTTTCTAGGATCTCTCTAGAGGGCGAGCGAGATTGCACAGATGGGTCACTTTTTCTTAATAGTGTTGCAGGTATGGAATGTGATGAACTGCTGTCTCTGTAATACACTGCTTTTCAGTTTCTCTCAGGAAGTCCAAGTACTGCTGTTGTTCATTTATTTATCTCCCAGTGATAAGAATTCTGATGACTATGTTGCTAAAAGTCACTGGAAATACCCTCCTGCCATCACACCACATTGCATTAGGAATGGCAGCAGGGGAGAGCTGTTGTATCGGTTGTCTCAACAAAATGAGCACAACAGCAGAACAGCATCCTCCTTGCTGTCAATAAGATCCCAAGATTACAGCCCTTTCGGGAATCTCAAGCTTGATGAACGGTTGTCTGTAGAGAAACACAGAAATTGAGAATCATAGAAAAAGAGATTGTTCATTTGTCACAATGTTGTTACACTTAATACATTTAATATTTTAACTGGTATAAAAGCACTCAGGAGCTTGACAATATTTTCATTCAAAGATTCAATGGGGTATGTAGCAAATATTCTGGTTCATATATAACACACTTGCCTCTAGGAAACAAAGTCAATTTTATATGAATATGAAAATCATGTGGAACAGAGCATTCACTTTATTCTGTGATTGAAACATAACTGCTATATTAATAGAAATGTCTGACCTAAAGAATGAGATTGTTTTTGTCATTTTATTTTTCTATTTCCTGGCTTTTAAAATTGTAAGATAAAAGCCTTTTTAATAAAAAAATCAAGTATTTGAGTAGTAGACATAAAATTGCATATTATTTAACTTCATTAGATTGATTTGAACAAAAGCACGTATTGAAATACTATGTTTGGTATCTGGATATCAGCTCTTAAAACAAATAGCTAATGTATCTTTAATATAGTAAAAGCAACTATGTATTTTTAAGGTACAAAGGAAAAGATATTCTCTCAATGATCCTTGTTTGGACCAGACAGTTTATGAAGCAGAAAAGACAATCGTGTCAACGTTTAAAAAACTAAATTACATAAAATATTAGTAGTCTGTATTTTCAAGCCATATGAAATATGTTTTATGACTATGCTAAATAGCAGAGCAAAAATAAAAGAGACACAAAAATTATTTTGTAAGTAAAAACTATGTTTCAAAAAATGTGTTCTACGTAATATTTCGTATTTTTTAAAATAGAGAAATAAAATTCAAACTTGCCAAATGTTTATATTTTTAATTCTGTATATATTTTCATTAATGACAGGCATTAATAACCATGGCCTGCTATCTTATATTTTAAAGAGATTAGTAACATAATATAGTGTTGTTTATTGCTAGATATTACTTAATCAAATTAACAAAGCATGAGAAAAGATGTTCCCAATGTGCTAAAATCTTTCATGTCACTATTAAACTTCTGAATGATGGAAAACAGAATTAACATAGTAACTCATTGCTACACACAAAACCAACCAATATCAATTCTGATTACACAATATCTCTTTAACACACTGGATAAGACATTCACTACATTTTTTCATAAATGGTTTTCTCATTTCATCTCTCTCTGTTCAAAACTGTCTTCTTGAATTCTGTCAGAGTTAAACTTAATAGAGCAAGACTTAAAACCCCGAATTACCATTTTTTAATAAAATGAACAAATAAACTCCTCTCCACCAAAATGCCAAGTTACAGCTATCACCAAAACCAAAGGTCACTTATTAGTCAACCTTGGAAAACCATTCAGAGCTACAGACCACTCAGTCTTCAGACAGACAGTGCTTAGTCTACCTTCACATTTGCTCAGGCCTCTGAGTGTCTACTTTTCTAAAGCTAAAATGACAGGACCATTTGTCAGCATCAAGAGGCCAGGAAAGAAAGTAAAATTTGGGCTCTTCTATGGACTCTTCTCTTTTTCTATAGTTAGCCCATTGCTTTGGGCTATGAACTTGAGACTTTAAATTTATTGATATTGGGGGTAAAGCAGAAGAGTTATCTCAAAGTAAAAAGAGTCTGAAAGTGAGCGATGAGAGAACTAGTTTTTATCTAATCAGTCCAGATAGGGGAGCAGCTAAAAGATATGGCTCATACGTTACAAATTTTGCATAGTCAAAGCAAATTGGGGTTTTAAAAAAATAAAACAAAAAAAGTAACCACAGAATTTATGAATTGTTCGGTTTATGGAAGACTAATTAATGCCTTTGTTAATTGGATGAGATTTCATTCAATAATTGCACTGTGTGCTTTACTAATTTAAATTTTTCTGTTTGCATACTGGGTCAAGGATCTTTGTTCTCATAGATTTGCGTTCATTAGAAAGCTTCATGTCTATTAAAATTTAAAAGAATAGTCTTTTGATTTATTCTTTGGCCATGTGCATTTATTACATGACAAACTACATTTTTGTTCTGTAATTCACTAAATATAATGCAATTATTAAAAGCTATGAATAATTCTGAAAAAAGAAAAATGTTAATGTGTGTGAATATGTGTGTGTTTCATTAAGTAAATATATTATAAATTTCTTCCTTTGCAAATTATCAAATAAATTGTATCTATTTTTTTAGTAAAACCATAAGTACAGTTTCAAACCATTTATTCTAGGATGATTACTGACACAAGTAACAAGAGAGTTTGAACTATACTGATTTCTTTATTTTTAAATAATCACCAAAAAACAGGTTGTGAAAATTTTTATTTCTTATGACTCACAGTTTCAGGGGGCAATTGTAATAACTATTCAAGCAGCATGTGCCTTCTCCAGAGACTTGTTAAAAAGCAGAACATAGAAAAGAGAAAATTTGTAAAAGTAAATTAAGGAATAATATTTGTGGTGATAAAATTTTCTGCAGTTTGAGAAAATATATATTGGTGTGATTTTCATGCATTAGAGCAATTTTGTGTCAAGTATAATTTGCAAAGCTTCTGCAAGTCTACAAGGGGTTTAAATACTTAGAATCTTTTCTATACAACGTGTTTGACTGAAAAAAAGTCTATAAAAGGAAAGTCTAGAAAGATAGCTATGGGCTGTAGTGATTTTCAACAATAAAATGTCAATTAAACTTTGAAACTGATACCTCATGTTGAACTTTTTTATATAGCTCTCCCAGTAGTGGATGGGTAGGCTGCAATTAGTGTCGATATGACGATCTATCACTTCCATCAAGCCTGCTCAACTGAAGTTTCTTATCCGAACCACAGAAAAGATAATGAATTAAGTGACTATTTTCCCAATTTTCCATGATTGATTCATAACTGATATCATCACACTAGATATATAGGAGAAAATTTAAGAATTTATTATATACAATGGACTCATTAGAATATTAAGTCTTAATACTCTCAAGAGACACCAGCTGAGGAAGTCTGAGAATTTTATCCTTAAAGAAAGACACCATTCATGTCCATTGTTTTTTGATATAAAAGTAGATGTAAAGGCAACACAATAAGCCCTCCGTAGTGTCTTTGTGGCCAATGAAAGAAGGGATCTACTGTCATTCCACAAAATGTGAAGTATGTATCATTTCTCTCTTAACTTCATATTTTCATTCTGCTACCAAATGCCACAGTTGATAAAATTGAGCTAGTTTCATGATTGGTGTAATTGATGATGTGCTCTTTATTGTTAGGGTATAAATGGGAGGCAGAGTTTGAAGAGAGTTTTCAATTCCACTTTTTTTTTTTCTTTTTGTCAGCTGCTACTGGAAAAAAAATTCATTTATTCTTTTCAATAAATAGTTATTGAGCATATACTACTTGTCATGCACTGTTCTGTGCATTGAGGATTTAAGAAGTGAATAAAATAATTCTCTGCTTATCTTCAGAGGGAGGGGTAGGAATGAAGAATGGAGATAGAGACTCAGAATAGAAAGTAAGAAGTCAAGTATAGAAGAATTTAGAAGTTTATTGAAATTCTGGAAAGAGCTTGTGTAGTCATTGACATGATGAACAATCAAAAACCAGGTATATAAAGAAGTTGAAGCAGACAGAAATATCTGATAAACTAAAGGTGGGTTATGGGAGAATGAGAGAAATCAACTACAAAAAGGGACTTTATGTATAAATTTTTCATACCCAAATGAATACCTTCTGTGTAGAAGTGAAAAAAGAAATCAGTTTCACCACCATAACCAACTAAAATGAATAATGGGAAACAAACCTGCCGGCCCATTTCTTCTTGCATATAGATTCTCCTCTACATGGGAGTGCTAGGAAAGAAAGTGAGATTTTATATTGTAAACACTGTGTCTTAAAAGAGCAAGATATCATAGTGATTTCTTTTTATCATTTTACCTTGAATCTCAGAATATAACAGTAATCATCATTTTGTTCCTAAGCTAGTCTAGGGACCATTAAGAATTCAATAGTTCCTAGACTTTCTCTAAGATGATCTATTGTGGGATTCAGCGATTAATATTAGTAAAAAACCTACATATATATATATACATATATATATATATATATGCAGGATAATAAGTACAAATTTCTGAATAGGGAATATTTGTAAAAAACTGCAAGAATGATGAATTTTAGCAAATAGTAAATAAATGAATGTTCAACAATTTCAAAGTTAGTTTCATTCTATATGCAATTTCCTCCACTGTTTTCTTTTGGTAGTTATTTACCAATAGGAAAAGAATTTATTTTAGGATATTTACCTCTGTAGAGGCAGAAAAGTCAGGAATAAAAATCCAAAGACCCAGGGAAAACCATAGATTAGATGAAGAATGAATGGCCATCTACAAATGTGATTGGATAAAAAGGTATGATCTAATGGTAATCAAATGAGGAGGAAATTCCAGGAAGTTCTGTCTGTTCAGATCCTTTTTAGTCTCTCTGTGTAGCATTTCTTCCTACCAGGAATGGGTCAGAATCCCTCCGGAATGAGAGTCTTCCAGGGAGAAGAGGGAGAATGACCTTTCTAGATTTTATGGCTTGCTTTAGGGGAAAGGGCTTCTTTTGTAAGACCTGCCCTGAGGAAGAGGAATTTTGGTTTTTATGTCTCTTTTCTGGGAAGAAAGAAAGGTAGAAGACAGGAGGGAAGGAGAAGGTAAGAGAGAGACTTCACTTCTGAAGCCTTCCAATATACTTTAGTTCACAGTACTCAGTTTGACAAAGCACCATGCTCTGGGGAATTTTTTCTGAGACTCCCAAACCCAAAATTCTTATTAATTGTCCCAAGAAGTTCAAACTTACCATAACTAAACTCAGAGTCAGCATTCCTAATCTGAATACTCCTTTTCTTGAACATCATGCTCTGAACTTTAGTACAAACCCTTAATAGCTTTTTAGGGCCTCATTGATAAAATCACCTTCAGTGAAGTTACAATTAGTAAACTTGTGGATTGCATGCTGTACGTATTGATGGCTAGTAAAATAAAGACTAACATAAAAAGGGTAAAAATACAACATGAATCAGGCAAAATACAATATTGTACACTCAAGATCACTTGTGTGATAAATCAAATCTCACGATTCTTTTTTTCTTTTTCCCTTTTTCAGTAGCCTTTTCTTTGTACCAATAACAGCACTAATAAAATTTATTAGTGAGTCCTTGTTGCCAGAATTTATTATCAGACAGAGACCAAATGTGAAGTAACCAAGACATGAGGAATGAGTTAGGTGGTAAAGCATAAGCTTATAATCTTCAATTTTAAAATGTGGGCATAATATGCAAGTGATATATTTGTTTAAAGTTATGTTCTAGAAAGAAACAAGAGACTTATTTTGATTCTAAAAACAAAAACAAGTCTGACAAGCTATACATTCACAGATTTTTCTTTTTACCATCAGTAGGCTAAGGCAATGAAACAGAACAGAACAAAATTCAAAATGTGATGGGCCCTTGGGAGAGAGGAGACCCACAGTTGTATTGTGTGTTTATGTCTGCACTCACACGCAAGCATGTGTGTAATACTGGATTATTTCTCTACTAACAATAATCAGACACTGAAATGAACAATGACACCATTTGCAACGGCATCAAAACACACGAAATATCATTGCACAAAAATATATGCAAGATTTGTATGTTGCATACTATAAAGTAGTGATATGAGAAATCAGAGACCCAAAAAATGGAGAGATCCTTCTTCATGGATCATAAAAAATCAATATTTTCGATATTGTCTCCAATTTCCTGACAATATTGTCAATTCTCTTAAAATTATCTGTAATTCAGTACAGGTTCAATAAAATTCCTATGAATGTTTTTGAAAAATTGCCAAAATGTTCCTAAAATTTATATCAGAAACAAGGACTAGAATAATCAAAACAATTTTTTGAAATGAAAAATAATGTTGGAGGATGCCTACTACATATTTCAGGACTTCCTAGGAAAGTACAGTATTCCAGATGGTGGATCAATGGAATATAATATAGTGTCAAGATATAGAGGAACAAATTTGTAGTCAGTTAATGGCTAATGCTGAAAGGATAATCTTTTCAACATATGGAGCTAAAACATTCAGACATCAATATGCCAAAAAAAAAAAAAAAATTAAAACAGCCCTTACATCATAAAATATGCAAAAGAATAACTTAACATGGATCATAGGTCTAAAACTTTTAGAAGAAAACATAGGAGGAAACTTTTTCAACCTTGGATTAGGCAAATATTTCTAGAAAATTTTAAAAAATAAAAATAAAAAAAGAATCAATAAGTGAAATTTGTCAAAATTAAAATATTCTGTGGTTCAAAAGACACTATTAAAAAAATGAAAACATAAGTTATAGATTGGCAAAAATATTTGTAAAACATACATCTGATAAAAGAATTGTGTTCACTATATATACAGAGTGTCCCAACAGTCTCCATACAAGGGAAAAATTTCATAATGAATATTTTGTAAATAAAGATACATTTAACTACAATTTCCCATTTTCTCTATATGTGGTGACTTTGGGACACCCTGTGTAATGATCTCTCAAGATTCAATAATAAGACAACAATCAACTTGTTAGGTAGATAGTGAGGGATTCTGGGTCTCTTGGGAATGCAAGTGGGTGCCATTGCAGTTCAGTCCCCCAAATGGACTTTCAGAAAGGCTCATTGGAGAGCCACATGTGTAGTAAGACTCAGGTCATATAATTCCCAACTATCCAATGGTCTCATGGTGACATCTGAACCACAAAGGAGGTCCCAATCCGGACACTGTAAAACAAGACCCAGACCATAACCGAGCCAGCCTTTTTGCTCTCTCTCTTGCTTTGACAATGGGTCCAGTTGTCATCTGTGGCACATGTATCTCACTTTGCAAAGCTATATCTTGGTCTGGCTCTATGATCCTGTCTTTCCCTCCTCAGTAAACCTCATCTTGCCTTAATTTGGTGTGTCTGATCATTTTTCAGCCACGAGCGCACCAAGAACCGACATTTCAGGTTGCACCCTGACAAACTCAATGTAAAAATGGGCAAGAGATTTGAGTAGACACTTCACTGAAGCTATACGGATGACAAATGGTTTCATGAACAAACACAAACTAATTTTTGCATTAATTAATGCAAATCTATATAGGGAAGCTATAATGCAGAAAAATGTATTGCATACAGTAACGATTACTATACGGGTTGATAGTTTATGAGTCCATAGTGAGACACAATCCCACTGATGGTAGAATGACAAAGAAACAAAACAAAGCAAAACCTCTAGGACTGGCACTGGCACTGCCATGTGCTGGCAAGGATGTGGAACGACTTAAACTTTTTGATATTTCTTATAAATATGTAAAATAGGGCAACCACCTTGGAAAAATGTTGGTAGGGCCTTACAAAATTAAACATATATAATCACCATACCATCAAGTAAACGTACTCTTAACTATTATCTAAGAGAAATGAAAACTCATGCCCTCACAGAGACTGGTACACAAATATTTACAATAGGTTTATTCATTATTCCAAAAAATCCAAATCAATCCAAATCCACCTTGTATGAACTATCATGAAGCTCAAGTACGTTTATAAAATAGGCTTCTCTTAAACAATCAAAATGACCAAACTGCTGGTAAATGCAAAGACGTGGATAAGTCTCAAAAACATTACACTAAATGTAAAAAAGGAATACACAAATTTTCACATCCTGTATAATTCAATTTATTCAACATTCTAGAAAAGGCAAAGCTATAGGGAAAGAAATCAGAAAAAAATCTGTAATTTTTCTGTAATATCCTCACATGCGTGGAAATATGCAGTGTTCTATGAAATGGTAAAAGGGCAAATGGCATACCAATGAAGAAAATAGGAACCGTGTATCTTAAAATAAACTATTTCCTCGGTTTTAGGAAAAATTGCTTATATTTAAATGTAAAAAAATCTTTTATGGACATTTTAAGAAAATTATTAAATTTGGATTTAATCTTTTCTGAAGACCTACCAGTTATAATCAACACCTCTGATACTACTTAAATCGTCTACTCTATTTTTATTTTATAACACTGTCATGCAACTATATCAGTGTGTAAGAGCAATTCAGCAGTTATAAAGTATTTGAAAATTGGTTCATTAATAAAGAAGACATATTTTAATGATTGTTATTTTATAAATCACTTTAAAAATGTGAATGTATAAGAAGGCATTGACATTAATGTTATAAACAAAGTCATTTGTTGCAAAGGATTATGTAATATCAAAAGGTAAATATTCTGGGCTGTGATTTAAAATATATTTTAAAATTTGTCTTTATACTGTATTACCAAATATAAAGTTCATCAGGTAGAGAATGTGGACAAAGCTATCTCTATCATGAGGAAAAAAAAGCATCATCAAAGAAAAGGGACATATAAATAAGTGTATTTTATTAGAAACCCTAACATTTCTCAGTCTCTAGAATAGAATATATATTATCTGTCTTTGCCTCTGTCTCATAAAGAACACTTGTGATGGCATTTATGGACAATCCAGATAATCCAAGGTAATCTCATCCAAAATTCTTAACTTTATTACATCAGAAAAGCTTCTTTTTCCCAATAAGGTAACATATACTCCAGAGATTAGAATTTGGCATCTTTGGATGGCCATTATTCAAACTACCACAGGAGTACTGTATATAGCAGTCATCATTTAAGCTATAGTAGCAGAACAAGTTACAAAGAGAAAGTTCATAAAGAAGGAAAAGAAAAGAGACAAATTCAGTACTCCTGTAATCTCCGAAATACTTGGGTAAGCAGAGGAGAAACCAGCTGGAGACACTAAACGTGCCAGGAGAGGGTCAAGGGAAGAAGGTCAGAAAAAGAAAGTTGTAAAATTGAGTCTAAGGGAGTAGAACGAATAGAGGGAGAAAAATGAAGAGATAAATGGCTAGAGCTACCTTAAAATTGAATTGCAAAATACAAAATAGTTTGAATATTTACACATACTAATTGTAACTTGGGTCAGTCCCATAGTCAATCTAGCCTAGTATATGGTTGTTTATAAATCAACCATTGGGGGAATATGACTGGCATCCCTGAAGCTAACCTTAAAGCCAGGGGGTTAACTAGTACATTTTGTACTAGAAAGGTAATGTTAAATCACTTTTGTAATTTAGAAGTAGTTCACAATTGGGAGGTATTGAAATTTACAGTATCAAAAGGAATCTTACTCAAACTAATCACAGTTATTAAGCAGCTGCTTAAGTGAAGATGTCAGCATGTAGACATAATTAAATATTAAAATGCATAATCTCTTCAATTATTGTTGAAAGACTTTATACTGTTTACATTTTGGTTCATTGTGGCAAAGACATTGAAGGTAATTTAGTTAAGACTCTCCTTAAAGATTAGGATGATTTTAGCTTTCATTCTTAACTCTGTAACTGTCATTTCTCCAGATGTCCAGTTATTTTACACACCCAGTTTTATTTTATGCTTGCTACCACATGTCAAAATGTGCTTAAGCAGCGTATAATTCTGTATGCCTCTGCACACAACTATAATTTGTCCTAGAATTAACTCTAGCATATTTTATACAGTGCTTTCCATGTCTTGATATCTTGAATTTTGATATCAAAGAAAAAACAAGAAAGTTGATATTCACTGGAACTAATCCATTTGTAATTATTTTTTAGATTGTTGTCATATCTAGTCTCAGTTTTCAATATCTCAAGCTGAAGAATCCAATCCTCCTAGGTCAGGAGTAGGGACCCTTTTCATGCTGGAAGACTAAACTAATTTAGCTGTAATCAAATAAGGCCACATTCAAGGAACTTCAATTAGATGTACTTAAAAATATACATTATTTTGTAAAAGTGTAACTACTATGTACTTAATAATTTTAAATAATGAAAACTATTTGTTAATTTTAAAGTTAACTAACTTGTTAATGGCTTTGTTGCATCTGTTTTTTGTTGGAAAGCATTTGAATATTTGGTTGCAGCATGGAAATCTGTAGTTTCAGTGGATCCTCTAGAAGGGTATTGGTCATTTTGTGACCTTAAGGGCATCTTGATTTGGGTTAGGTATGAGAATGTAGATTTGCTGCAGTAAGCGGTTGTTTTTAAAAAGCAAGAAAACATTTTTGGGGCATGTTGCTGAAGACATGGATATTCTACTGCATTTTTCCATATTTCAATTGGATGTTTGTTAGCATCAAACAATGACTTTAAAATGTCATCTACTGAGAGCCCAATCAATTCCCTCTGCAGTTCTTTAGGTGACTTGGTGATATCAACCAGGTGAGGCTGAAATGCTAATTTGAGTGTGATGTGATTCTCAAAGTCAGTGAACTGTTCATTGTATTCTCCAATTAATAGGTCTGTAACAGCTGTGTTTTCTCCAAATGATTCACATATATCATCCTGCTCATTAATGACTTTTGCTAACCAGGGAAAATGCTCATGTGAAATTTCCTTTTGAAGAAGTGTTTTTAAAAAGATAGTTTTTTTCAAAATGCTTGGATTTTTTTTGCCATATGTCATATATTAAACATAGTTTTACCTTGCAAAAATATTCAAATAGTTTTGATCTGACATATCACACAGAAATGCTGCATTTCTATAGAAATCTTCTTACAATAATTCACACTGCTGATTTTGTTTTTCATAAAATTTAACTAGCTGTTCTTGCAGAGGTAAAATTGTGGCTAACACCTGTCTCTGCCATAGCCAACACACTTTAGAATGATATGGCAAACCATACTGAATACCTCATCATTCAACGTAAACATGTTACCAAACTGATGATGCTATGTTGCAGTTGCATGAATATAGTTAACAATCTTATAATCTGTTGCAAAGTTTCATTTAAAAATGGTAGCATTAGCACAGAGATTTTGCTGATGCAAGATACAATGAAAATTGAAAGCATTTGGTTCTATTAATACTTTTTTTAAAAATCTGTGCAATAAACCCTTCATGTTTTCCTGTCATGGAATGTGAACCATCTGTACATACACTCACTAAATTTATCAAATTAAGTCCAACTTCATGACATTTATTTTGAAAGTTGTTGAAGATATCTATTCCCCACATTCCACGGGCAGGAGTGGTCAAAGCAAGTAACTCTTTGTAGCAAAGCAAATCTTCTGCTATGACCTGAATGAAGTCTAAAGCTTGTACCAAGTCAGTAGTATCAGTTAATTCATCAGAAGTGATTCAATAATATATATTTACCTTTTGAAGCATCGTGTGAAGTTGTTCCATTAAGTTGAAGACTAATTCATGCTGCCGATCAGTTATGGTTCAACCTTAAGAGAGGCAGTTGCTAGTACTTTGAAATGTTATTGGGGTCTAAGCATTCTACAACTTCAACAACTCATTCTCTCACAATTTCTGCATCACTGAATGGCTTTCTTTTTTTCCTGAGAATATAAGCTTCTTTAGAAGTCGCTTCAGTGGCATTATTTCCAGGTCTTACTGCTGCTTGAAAGAATTGTCTTTGCTCTCCCTTTTCATCTTTTAATTTCTGCAATACAGCCTTTCCTGCCTCTCCCTCTAATTTAAAATATGAGTAGTCCTTATGAGTATTATAATGCTGATCAGCATCGAATTTCTTCAATGTTGATATTGCATACCACATAGCAAGCAATCTCATTTTTAGCATAAACAAAATAATATTGTAATTCCCAACCCTCATTAAAAAATCTGTTTTGTGCCCTCAGCTTTCTCTTGTTCTTCTTTGACATGATGGGCTGTTAAGCAGACAGAATTAAAAAATACTGTTGAGCTGAGCAACTATTCACAATTTCCACTTCAAAGAGAAATACAGTGCACCATTGTCAAAAGCTGATAACAGACTGGAGTATTTGATCAGCATAAACTCTCGCCAACCAGCCTCATGCAATAGTAGTGCCAGTGAGATGGGGGAAGTCAGAACTAAATAAAAAGAGTGTAGCTGCTATCAATTTAGCCCTTATGGCTTACTAATGTTCTAATCGTGATGGTCAATCTGGAAGGATTATTTCATTGAAACTTATTTTATTCTTTGATATTTTCAGTACATTCATTTTAAAAATAAAACAAATATATAAAAAAACAAAAATGTATTAATAAAAATAAAATAATTTATTCTGTAAAATTCAGCTTCAGTCAAAAGGCCACATGTAAGCACCTAGAAGGCTAATGTGATCTTAAGGCCACAGGTTCCCCACCTCATCCTAAGTGTACTCTTATGGTAGTAAATCATATTCTTCAGTTATTATAAACTTGACTAAATGTTCTTTATTATTTATTCATTTATTTATTTGAGATGTCCTCACTCTGTCACTCAGGCTTGAGTGCAGTGGTGCAATCATAACTTACCTCAACTTTGAACTCCTGGGCTCAAGCAATCCTCCTGCCTCAGCCTCCTGAGTAGCTAGAACACTAGGTATGCACCATTATGCCTAATTTTTTTTTTTTTAATTTTTGTAGAGACAGGGTCTCTCTGTGTTTCCCAAGTTGGTCGTGAAGTCCTAGCCTCAAGCGATTCTCCTGCCTCAGTCTCCCAAAAGTTCTGAGATTACAGTTGTGAGCCTCAGCCCTGGCTAATTTATTTTTTTAATTGAATGTACAGTAAGCATTTTTTCTTTTATTTTGGAACTTAATGGATTATTTTAATTTTATAAAAATTCCAGCCACATTTTAAACTTTGTTTATATTATTCCCATAAAAACCAGGGGGAAGCATGGTGATTTTTAGACCGAAAATGGTTCACATCCTCAAAAAATGAGTCATTAGCTCCTAAACAAAGGCTCAGATTGAAAACAACAAAAATTCTTATCGGGGAGTTGGATTATTCAGGGACCATCCTGGAAATACCGGCTTAACTGTAGGCATCCCAAGCAGGAAGAGAATCAGATGTGTACAGCACCATTGAAAAGGCTAAGTTTATGAAGTTTATAAAGCCTCAGGAAATTTTCCTCAACTATTTTATTTGCCTGCAATTGCATGGTGAATGATCCATGGGAAGAAGAACTCTAAAACCTTAGCAAAACCCAATATCAGATATCTATGTAGGCCACATGTCTGTGTATAGCTAACAGGTTTTGAAGTCCCAGGTTTCAAATCTTTCACTAATCACACTAATTGGCCTAATATAAGAACTCTTCTGGCAAAGGAGATTGGGAAATGTAGTTTCCAGACTTTTAACTCTTGAAATATGGAGAATAACTTACATGGTATTCAGAGGATAATTTATACAGTATTTAGAATGCGGTTTGAAATATCATTAAATGTGTTCGATTTAGTCATAACAAAGAGTTGGTCATTATCATTTGTTTTATTTGTTATTTCGATGAAAATATGGCTGTTACATCACAGAACAACTATAACACAGTTCAAAATAATAAACTAATTATTTGCACTTTTAAGTGTTCTATAGGATTTATATTATATAAAATTGTTTCCTGCTCTAGTAAGAAGGACAATGGTTGCGCAAGACCTCTGTATCTGACAGCTTCCGTAGGGACCCTCATTTCTTGGCTTATAAATTATTCCTGGATTTATTTATTTGCTGATGTTTGTCTATAGTAGTTTCTATTATTTATTTTTATTTTTATATTTTATATATGTATGTATCCTTTTATTTTTGGCCATTCTGTATGTTTATCATCTCTGTATATAGAACTATTATTTAAAATAGTGTGAGATTTTTAAAATAAGATATAAAAACTCTTAATTTCAAAATATCACTGCATTGACTTACATAGTAATTTAATTTTTAATATTTCAATAGTTTTGCTGTTAAACGCCATACTTATGGATTGATCTTTTCCAATGACTCTAGACCATTTTATTTTTCAGTTAAGTTTATGGCTTGATTATTTTCAGATAACAACACCAAAATTACATTGCTAATGAAATAGAAAATATAAAGAATATCAAACCAGTCATGAATATGAACACGTTGCTTTAGAACCATCAGAATAATTACCTCCCCTCTGTTTTCAAAATTATGCCTAGTTTTTACTAATGAACTGAATAAAAGAAATCTGGATTTTGCTTAGTTCTTTCTTGAATATCACTTATGTGTATATGTATATAAGAAAACTACTTCCTACCTATATTTTATCTTTAGCCACAAAGATGAAATTATGTAGAAAGAGAAAATTACATGTAGACCATAATCACACAGTCACTGAAGCTGATGATTTGTTTCCAAACATTTCTGTGTCTCCATTTATATGATATATATCAAATCCAAAACTTGTGGAATAACGAATGGCTTTTTGACAAAACACATGTAATACTGCAAGAATGTATTCCTCTCTTTTGATTCTAATTAACCAACCTAAGTCTTACTACCAACAAATAAATAATTTTAGATCCTTTTCTCATACATTTTTTGCCACTATTTGGAAAATATATTTAAATAAAGGTCACTTTCTCAACAATTTGCATTTACCTATTCTTTGATCTTAACTTAGGTGACCAAAATTTTCAAGGGGATGTATGAAAGTTTGACAAAAAAAAAAAATAGCTTATTAACAAGAAAGACACATTCTCTAAATGAATGAATGAACACAGATTTTATCACAAGTAAAAAAAAAATATTTAGTACATCTTAATATAATTTCCAACTCTGAATCATTTTAAGATTGTCCCATAAAAAAAAAACAACTTAAAGCATTGTAATTAGCTACAGCTATTCTTTCTGTCTCCTATTTTTGCTAATATATGTATTCAAACACATTATGATGCCATAGAAACGACACCAATCTGGATTTAGAGTTCCTGATTTCAAAATGTGATTCCACTTCTCTGATGACCTTGGGAAAAAAAATGACTTATTTTTCTTCTAGTCTCATTTCAAAGAACTATCATAAACTTTAAATGAGATAATAATATCTGTAAAAGTTTTTTATGAATGTGGGGCATCTAAAAATGGAATACATTTTTGAATTTTTATAGTCAATAACTAATCAAGTGGAAATGGGTTAATAAGTCATTTTAAGTATGTATTCAATCCAAATAATGGGCTAAACTATTGAGATTATTTAAGAATTTCATGTCATGACAGAGATACAGGAATTGTACATTATGTAAGATGAATTAGATAAAACAGGTAATCCTTGCAAAAGCCACATGGTTTTGGTCACATGTGACTCTCACTTGCTAAAAATAAAATGCAATTTCTTTAAATATGGCCCAATCTTCCAGAGAGTCAGAATGAGTGAAATACTTTCTCAAAGCAAGTTCTTCATACTTGAAAGGTAAATTGCCTCTTCTGGGGCACAATGAGGAACTAATATACCTGGGAAAAGGTAATTTCTCAGGTAGTTTCTTCCAGAAGAATTGGCTAAGCAATAAAATATTTTATGAACTCAATGTTTTCAGGAAATCAAGTTTAGTAAAGACAAAATTCACATTATATTTTCCTTCAAAACTTAAAATCTACTTTTGCTTGTAAATTTGTGCTTTTATGTTATAGTAAATTAATTCAGAAATTGATCATTTTTTGGACACTACATTCAAGACACAGTGCTAATCACAGTTGATACAAACTTGAATCATGCATGAATGTTTTTCTCAAATCCCTTAACAGCTATAATGTCATGTTGGGCCAGCCCAATGGGCTATGGGTTATAGTACGTGATATACACATTCCATATCATAAATAGAGTTGATTTCCCATAACATTCTAACAATCATTGTGTAATACAGTTTGTTTTCAATTATGTTGTTTTTCATTTCAATTTTTATAAATTTTATTGTATATATTTAAGGTATACTGTGTATGATGTAATACATATAGATATATATAGATCATAAAATGGTTACTATAACGAAGCAAGTCAACATAGCCATCATCTCACATAGTAACTCACTTGTAATGTATGACAAGAGCAGCTAAAATCTACTCATTTAACAAAATTCTTGAATATAATAAAATATTACTAGCTAGAGTTCTCATGTTATACATTAGATCTCTAATTAATATTAGATCTCTAGACATGTGTAGCACATACATATATGCTACTTTGTATCCTTTGACCTGCATCTCCCTGTGTTCTCCCTGTCCCCCTTCCCAGGATATCCAATGTTTTATTCTCTATCTCCGTATATTTGCCTTTTTTTAATTTTTAGACTTCACATACAAATGAGATCATGCAATGTATTTCTTTCTATGTCAGGCTTATTTCAATTAACATAATGGCCTCCAGGTTAATCCATGTTGTGGCAAATGACAGAATCACATTCTTTTTTAAGGCTGTGTGTGTGTATACACACACACACATACACACACTTATACCATAGCTTCTTTATCCATTTGTTTATCAATAGACACTTAGGTTGTTTCCATATCTTGGCTATTGTGAATAATGCTGAAATGAACATAGGAGACTAGATATCTTTATGAGGTGGACATTTCATTTCCTTTGGAAAGATACCCAGAAGAGGGATTGCTGAATCATATATGGCAGTTCTAATTTTAGTTTATTTAGGAACCTCCATACTTGTTTTCCATAATGGCTGTACTAATTTACATTCCCACCAACAGTACACTACAGTTGCCTTTTCTCCACGCCCTCACCAACACTTACCTTTTGTATTTTTGATAATAGTCATCCTATTGAGTGTGAGACAATATTTCATAATGGTTTTGATTTGCATTTCCTGGGTGATTAGTGATGTTCAGCAACTTGATTACACCTGTTGACCATTTGTATGCCTTCTTTGGAGAACTATTTTTAAGCTTGCAAACATCTCTTTACCTTCTTGATAACAGTCTTAAGAATTACCAAATGCACTGAATTAACTGATAAATTATGATAAATTGAAAGTTACCTGAATATGATTATAAAACATCTCCATGTATATATGTATGTTTGTTTATGTACATATAAACACACATGTGTATATATATGAGTGTGAAGGCTTTCAAGTCACAAAAATAAATCACCTTTGTTAGGGAAAGAATTCAATGGAAAAATAATTTCTGGAAATATTATTTATATATTATTTCTTGTCTCTAGTGATTTAGAAAGCCTGTTAAAGATACACATTAACAATATTAAAGACGTTGAACCATTCTAAAATAAAGAAAATATAAATTTGAGTTAGAATGACTCAGAATTTTCTAAACTTAATTGACTAAGGTATATTATGACTTCAGATTAATTTACAGACTTCGTGAAATTCTTTTGCAGCATCTTAGAGTTTATCTTCAAGCAGAAAACTGCTCTATGGCAAGACACAGACCTAGCAGATTTTAAAGTACATTTAAGATACAATGCAATTTGGCATATTAAAGATGCAGATTAATATTCTGGACTATTGCTTCTGAGTAATATGGAAAAAGTATTATCTCTATGAACCATAGTTTGCATAAATGTGAAGAGCAGTTAATGATACATAGCTCAACAGATTGCTATTACATATGTGAAATCTGTTCTCTCAATTCCTCATATACAGCAGTTAGTAGTAGTCAAGAGACGCAAGTTCATTTATCCTTCACTTAACTTATTAGATTCTAACTTGCCATTTTAAAAATATTAATACACAAAATTGCCTCTATGTCCAGCAACTTGCCCCACAACTCTACTACACATTCCACCGAGTAAATAAAATAGGCATGAACAAGGACTGAAGGAGGGAGGATAAGACTTGAACAAACTGACCTTTGAAAGTATACTTGATATTAATATTTTGATTCTTCCTAATTTCTCTTCCTAAAAGAGAAATTAAGTGGAGAATAAATGTCATCACTCAAATATCTGAAACACACCATAGATATATCTGAAGCTCCTTATAGACATAAAAACCCTGTCTTTTAAGAACATAATATAAAAAGACAGAGATAAGGATGGGGATAGGAATACAAACACAAGTGTGCATACATATACATATATATATATATATGATATATAAAAGAAAACTAGGTAAGTAAAATTTATAATCTGTACACACACAATGTAGAAGAAATGGTATCCACCATACAATTCTTACTTTGCTGTGTTCTTTTCATTATGTCATCATTTTTGTGTGACTTTTAAGGAATAGAAGATCGATTCTCCTGGTCTACACCACAGCCTTGGTTACCCTCTAAACTTAGGCTCATATAACTATCTAGATTCTAGACTAATATTGTGATTGTGTCCTAACTGTGGGATCATAAGAGTTCATGAATAAAATCGCAATGGTTTGCCTTCATTACGATTGACTTTGAATCTTTGGAGCTTTGGCTTGTGGGGTAGAAATTGTTAGCTTAACCCCTAATGGATATTCTGTCTTTTTCTTATTAATGAGAAAATGTTTAATTGCATAAGGGAACAACAGCCTATTTCCTGTTTCCATTGCAGCTATTTATTTTTGTTTGACTAATTCTGAACATGTTGAAAGGCTATAAACAAGATCATGATTAGTTTCCTAGAGGGAAGGTTTGGGTTATTTTATCCTTCATGCTGGGAGGAATAATTATATAATGTTGAACCATAATGGCATGCAAAGAAAAGCAACAATTTAGGAATGGTAGAGAACAAAGATAGCTATATCCTGGATCCCTGGATGATCATATGGAGTAAAGCCATTATTTCATCTGTTTTTCCTACTTCCAGATTCATATCTGTGAGTGATATAAACTCGATTTAAATCAGAATTATTTTGGCCCACAGTTATACATGCTACTGACCCTATATCTAGTTACTAAATGATACCTCGTTTTTTTACTTACCCTTCATTAAATATTAAAACTCGCATTTAGCCAATTTATAGACAGCATACAATGGAAGAATAAATATGGGCTCTTGAGGCTTCTGAAACCAAGATATGCAGTGCATAGAATAACTTTACTTTTTTTGATTCCAGGATTTTACGGGGGTACAAACATTTTGTTGCATGTTATGACTTTGCCTCACCCAAGCCAGGTTGGAGGCATGCCCTTGCCCCCATACAATGCTTACAGCATCCATTAGTTGTGAGTTTAACCTAGACAGTCTACAGAATGGGAGAAAATATTGCTCTTTATACATCTGATAAAGGGCTGATAACAAGAATCTACATAGAACTCATGCAGGAAAACTGCTAAATTCCAGAAACTACCAAGTATCTATCAATGAAGATCAGGGCTAAATGCCATAAGGGGAAAAAAAAAAAAGGAATCTATGTAGAACTCAAAAAAATCAACAAGAAAAAAGTCAAACAACCCCATCAATAAATGGGCAAAGGACATGAACAGAAAGTTTTCAAAAGAAGGCAGAATAATGGCCAGAAAACTTATAAAAAAAATGCTCAACATCTCTATTCAGGGAAATGCAAATCAAAACCACAATGAGATATCACCTAACCTCAGTGAGAATGGCCTTTATCAAAAAATCCCAGAAAAACAAATGCTGGTGAAGATGCGGAGAAATGGGAACACTCTTACTCTGTTGGTGGGACTGCAAATTAGTACAACCTCTATGGAAAAGAATTTGGAGATACCTTAAAGAACCAAAAATAGAAATACCATTTGATCCAACAATAGTACTATTAAGCATCTACCCAAAGGAACAAAAGACATTCCATAATAAGACATCGGCACTCAAATGTTTATGGCAGCACAATTCACTATTGCAAGGATATGGAAACAATCCAAGTGCCCAACAATCCATGAGTGGATTAATAAAATACGATATATGTATACAATGAAATACTACTCAATTACAAAAAATGATGGTGATATAGCACCTCATATATTTTTCTGGATACAGATTGAGCCCACCCTCTGAAGTGACGTATGACAAGAATTGAAGCATACGCACCACATGTACTTAAAACAATTCTATAGTGTATTCAGAAAAATCAACAATATTGAAACTTTGCAAGATAAATCACTCAGTTTAGTGAACAGATTAATGGTAAGAATTTTTAAAACGTGTGTGTGTTGTAGGGGGAGAGTTTGTAGCTATAAAGATTGAAAGATATATATCAATAAAATGCAACAAGTGGATCTTGTTTGGATTTTAATTTCAGCAAATCATTTATGAATTTTATATGAGTTAATTGGCAAATTTAAGTAAATACTAAGCATATGAAGATATGAAGAAATCATCGTTTATTTTCTTTTGATGTCAAAATAGTGCAATTGACCCTCAGATAACACAAGTTTGTACTGCATGGGTCCCTTTATGTGTGGATTTTCTTTGACTCTGAGACACCAAGACCAACTCCTCCTCTTCCTTCTCCTCTTCAGTCTACTCAACATGAAGATGATGAGGATAAAGACTTTTATAATGATCCACTTTCACTTAATGAATAGTAAATATATTTTCTCTTCCTTATGATTTTTTTTTTTTTTTTTTTGAGACAGAGTCTCACTCTCTTGCCTGGAGCGAGTGCTGTGGCGTCAGCCTAGCTCACAGCAACCTCAAACTCCTGGACTCAAGCAATCCTACTGTCTCAGCCTCCCAAGTAGCTGGGACTACA